>JARHVA010010862.1:0-115000 GCA_037957365.1 Torreya grandis
ATCTAACAAATATTAAGTAACAATGCTTTTTGATTAAAATATCTCGAAAGTAATGATTTAATTTTTCTACTTGATGTGCAATACTTAAAACATTAATTTATGTATTTTGAAAATGGAAGAATCTCATAATGAATGTGAGTTTTATTTTAAAAAATAGAAGTAGGTTTCTTAGATTATAATTTCTTTCTTTCTTATATTATATTTTCCTACTTTCCGAGATTAAAACTTCTTGTTTTCCTATAGTAGAATTTTGTATTTTCCTAGATTCTAATTTCTTTATTTCCTATAATAAAATTTGTTTTTAAATGATGAATAAGTAATTTTAGATAGAGTTTTTGATAGAACACAACTATTAAAAGTATCTATAAATTACCTCCCTCTCTCTCTCTCTATCAACACACACACACACACACACACACACATAGAGAGAGAGAGAGAGAGAGAGAGAGAGAGGAGAGAGAGAGAGGAGAGAGAGAGAGAGAGAGAGAGAGAGAGAGAGAGAGAGAGAGAGAGAGAGAGAGAGAGAGAGAGAGAGAGAGAGAGAGAGAGAGAGAGAGAGAGAGAGAGAGAGAGAGAGAGAGAGAGAGAGAGAGAGAGAGAGCAAATTGGTTGGATTCAACATAAAACTATTGCAAGATTTTAGAAATAAGGATAACTAGAAGTAATTTCATATATTTCATTAAGGTTAATTTTAAAATTTTATATCATTAATTTTGACTTAAAATTCATGCCTTGAACTAGTTTTTGTTTGATAGTATCATGGAATTGATCATGTCTAAATAATAAATATTATTTTTATTATATATATATATATGTATATATTGGTTCCTAACCTTCTAAAATGATAATTCATGAATAGTAATAGTTTATATAGGAGTAGTAATAGTAGTAGTGGTAGTGGTGGTGGTGGGGGTGGTTATAGTAGTATTAGTAGTGGTGATGGTGGTGGTCATGGTAGTGGTAGTGGTAGTCGTAGTGGTCATGGTAATTATTATTATTATTATTATTATTATTATTATTATTATTATTATTATTATTATTATTATTATTATTATTATTATTATTATTATTATTATTATTATTATTATTATTATTAGTACTAGTAGTAGTAGTAGTAGTAGTAGTAGTAGTAGTAGTAGTAGTAGTAGTAGTAGTAGTAGTAGTAGTAGTAGTAGTAGTAGTAGTAGTAGTAGTAGTAGTTGGATGTCTTAACAAAAAAAATATTTATCATAGTATTATTTTTGTCATTATTTTTTTTTATATTTTATTTATCATAAGATTATTTTAAACATTTTTTTTCATAAAGAACATTTTGCATGTAAATATTTTGCATAAAATTTGAATATTCTAATTTTAGTTGTGTACATGTGATCAGATTTGAAGATGAGGTGGTTCCCATACAAAATCCTATTTATACATAACCTCAATTCATAAAAAAGGAGGATAATTTTTGGCAAGTAAATTCAATCAAGAAGTTATTATTAATATTCATAACTTTGTATTGATTTTTTTCTCAAATCTCTATGCTTTTATCAAAGAATTTCCATTAATTTGATTTTGTTGTATGAGTTTATGTTTGTGTTTTATTATAGTGATTAGATTTAACAATGTGTTATTCTAACCAACATTATGATTTTTATTCACGCTTACATACTTTTAGTGATTTGAATGTGCTTAGCAATTATATACTGAAAATATGTTTTTATTATGATCATAAGGTTATTGTTCAATTAATTATTTCCTTAGACTCTTCAAAATGTTTTTTGGTTGTATATTTGGTATATTATTCAATGTATAACCACACATTATTATCTCCATATAGATAGTCAACTTGAAATGGACTGTTCTTATAGCCATCCATAAAACCAATTCTTTGCTACCTTACCCTTCCTTCATGCTATATTTTTTGAGCCAATTCACATTAGCTAAGATCACTTATCCATATTAAATTATATTTTATATGTATGAGGTTATAATTTAGTCATATCCAAACCATGTGAGGTAATAAACTAATATTCTTATTTCCTATCTCACCATGTGGTTAATTATAAAATTGAATAGTTATAACATATGCCTTGGAGTGATCTAAAATTGGTCATAAAATGAGAGGGTGTAATCCACTAGGAATATGTGGTGTGAATATAACCCACAAAAATAAACACCATCTATAACTAGAATAATAATAAAAAAGTCCTTGACATGAGGCTTTGACCATTACAATATACATTTAAAATGGTTATTATAAACACATTTTAATTGATTGTAAAAATGGGAATCCATATAGAATGTTATAGGATCAATATAAATGGGATTTGATATTTATGTTTTTATTTGATATGGTAAACATAAGGTTTTATAGGGACCTATAACCACAATAGTGTATTACAAAAGTTGAAACAAGCTAACTAGGGTTGAGAAATAAAAAATAAAAAATATTAGTTAGAGAATAATAAAAAATAGGAAAAACTAGTAGAACTATGAGGAAAGTCCCTCTTGAGGGTCTTCAGCTTTAGCAGTGTCCCTTTCTGGGATGGTTGCTTTGTCTTTTGAAACTTTAGATTGAGTACAGCTTTTGGGGCATTTAACTACTTCATCAGGGAGGATTATTCTAGGATGTTGTTTATCTTTTAATTGCAAGGGGGATAGTTTGGAGAGGACTCCTTTGGGGGAGCCTAGAGGGGTTTTAAAACCTTAGGATAATTCATAAAAAGGGTCTGAGGTTAATGAGAATAATGAACAAAGGCCTGGATAATTGATTTAGCATGTTTGTGTAAATCATTCCAATCCTAGATAAGTTTGGCTAGGCTAAAACTAGATTGTTTCACCTTAGATTAAAACTTATATAGTAGTTATTTTTTTAATTTTTGGCTCCTCCATAGCCATGGTGTTCCATTTTTAGGAGGATTTTGTAGGGGTCCCTATTTCAATTGGTTTTAGTTTGGGTATGAACAATTATTTGAGAAGGAGGTCATCCGAGGGGGACTATGACAAACTATTTTGAGAGGGTGTGGTTAGATGGTTGGTGGGATCCCTCAATTGGATATTCCTTAGGGTGGTCCTCTTGGGAGTCCTTCCTAGAGGAGGAAGTCCCTAGGGAGGACCTCCTAGCCTAATAAGGCTTGGCTATGCTTAACAAGAAGGAGGATTAGGCCTTGATGCAGAATGGGATTTGTATCATTAACATGGTGAAGTGAGACAATGTTCATAAGGTAATTAAGCAAAAAATAGGGTAGATTGATCTTATACCCAATGAAATTATTTAGAAGTAAGAATTGGTGAGAGAATAATATTGTGTATTTACCTTTCTGCATCATATATCTCATGATCTAAAGGTAAATTTATAGCTAGTAACATGGGAGGTTAGCCCAAGGGAATCCCTTATTGTCCATTTGCATGAAATCATTTATTATAAATAATCATTGTAGGGAATCTTGATTTTTTAATTAGTCCTTGAATTCTTTGGCATCTATGTATGACATGTTGATGGCATCACTAATGAACTCCTTCTAGACATTGATGATAATGTCATGCATGGAAACTTTCTGATGGGACTTGGTATTAATGAAATAAAGCATAATATATATTATAAATAACCCTTGGGTATATCATTTACCCAATATATAATGTTCTAAATGTGGCCAATACACACACATGGGTCATGCCTTCTACTTATCGGGTATGATTCATATTGGGAGAATAATGGTTACAAAAAATTCATGACACAATGATTTCAACCAACCATAATCTCACTTTATCACATGTAAAAAGAGCAATCACAATTTGAAATTATGGCAATGCTTATGATGAAATATCATAATATTTAGAGATAGAAAACAATATAGAATATAAATAATCAAAAGTAGTATAGTAGGAGGCAATGTGATTACATAATTTCAATGACAAGATAAGATATTTTGAATTTTATCTCTACAAGGATGACCTACTTAGGAATTTGAGAACTAGTTAAAAATATTTAAAAATATATAAAAATAAAAATAATGTAAAAGGAAAAAGATGTTTCAATTTTTTTAAAGATCAAAATCAGTCCCTAAACATGAAATAGTTACTAGGTTTCACTATTTACATATGTTATTTATCTCATGTTTGGTATGTGTCACATTATTTTCATATACACACTCATTACATGGTACATGAGTGTGATGCAAGACATACATGTTATACATGGACATATAAATGTTGGGATTTCATCTACATAGCGGCTACATTGATACTACAATTATCTTAATCCACATGTTTGACTATTATAGGTTATAAATTTATATAACCTTCTACCATATTGAGATATTTAGATTGCTTACATATGTATCACTAGTTAATCATATATTACACATTTTTACATGGATATCCTATTATAATATGATTTGAATTTGATACATATCTATTGTTTATACTAATATTTATATATTATATGCTTCATTGATGTTATCACTCTCTTACATGATAAGATAATTTATATTTTATACTATGTGTGACATATTTATGTACCTTATGTGGGGTCCTTGTCCTTGTTTGATGTGTCAAATTTTATTTCCCCTGTATGTGAAATATATATGTACCTTACATGTGGCATTTGGCCTTGTTTATTGAAACATATTTATGTCCCTTATATGTAACCATTTTACTTATGTATGGCACTAACAATATAACATATTGTGCTTGTTGAAATTTGTAATATGGAATGATGGTATGATACATATCATTCACATTTAATGTTTATGATTATTAAATTCTATATTGAATTAATGTTACTATTAATTACTTCATCGATACCTTTTAATTAGAATTAGTGATTAAGTAAATGTTAATCTAAATTTTACAATATACTTAGTGAAAATAAAATGTATAAAATATGTAATAAATCACACAAGACTAATTTGTAACATCATATATATACAAAATATGATAAAAGGGGAAATAAATAAGACAAATAACATATCTATAACTTGGATTTCCTATACTAAAATATAGACCATGAAATTAGCTTTGGGACTATGTAAAGTCACCATGAATCAGGAATATGGTTCCACATATACATGGAAAAAAGTTGTGTTATTTTTACAAGTTGAGCCTAAATTGGTTTTGATAGGGCTTATTGACATCTAGTAGCATTTTTTACCTTTGTGTAAATTCTAGTTGGTGTGCCTCTACCTATAGGTCCTATGTGATTGAGTGGGATATTGAAATCTACCATGAGAAATTTTATATAACTTATTCTTCACTTGGAACCATAATTTAATGACAAGGAAAACACAATGAGTGGGAAATAGAGGTTAGATTTTGATTTTTTCCTTGACCTCCACACTATCATAACCACCAATTTTTGAGATTTTTAAAACCCTACTTGTTAGAAGTTATGCTCATAGATTCTAACATAAGAGTCACTCAATGGCTGAAATGAACTTTGTTGTTGACTCTTAGTATGCACATTCCATCATAAGCTAGTGTGAACCTTGTTAAATGAGTGGTAGGTAATAAGCCAGATGAGGGTAAGAAACTAAGATTTACTACATCTAATAAGGAAATCCACAATGATAAACTAAGACAACACAATTACAATAGAATATAAGACATCATTTATATAATCATGTTTGCCAAAAAAATGATCATTATTAAATTTTGAACTCCATGTTAGTGTTATGGAGTTTAATTTTCATTAAAATTACATAAGTTCATTGATGGAATCTATGGTCATAACTGTAGACTATACCACCTAGTTTACTAGTTCAACACAATTTGACACCCATTTAAGCCCCTCTTATTACATCAAGGAATTTATTATCAAAATATATTGACTTAATTTATTAAAACATAGAGTAAATAAGTAGTTTAAAACATTAAAAATAATGATAATTCCTACCCTTCATAACCTACATGGAGTTCATAAAGTTTCAAAAAACATTAATACAAGACTTCTTGAAACATCCATAATCATTATGCTTGTTTGAATCGTATCTAGGATTTGTAATTGATATATTCATCTAAAATTCTATTATTTAGTAGTTTTTAGGGTATATAACCACTTATGGATCCTTGAGACTTAACTTTCTTTCAAAACAATCAAATACATTAGGTATTGTATGTTGACCTATCAGTTTAAAAAGTAACCAATATGACTAAAGTTTATAGGTAAAGTCAAACTGGTAAACTACCTAATAAATCAAAGTAGAACCCAACGGTCTATTTAAATAACTTACTTTCATTTTTTGGCTTATATATAGTGTAGTTACAATTAGTGAACTTATAGTCAGACCAATTTAATATGTTTTCTTTTATCTTTATTAATGAACCAATATTTTTAACAAATTAATATGCATAACCTTTCAATTTTTAAGATAACTATGGAATGAATTTTTTATGCCAACATAATTAAATCCAAATATTAAATTTATATATATTTTTATTTCCAAATAGAGTATAATTTAATAATTTAACAATCAATCATACAACCTAACCATCTAGTAGGGTTATCATGTTCATTTAAATAATATCAACACCAATTCATAGCCACCAAAACCATTAGAGATATATGTTACCAAATAATTTATTTACAATTATCATTAATAAAATTTATATCATTCATATTTGTAATTTTCATAAAGAACCAACAATGAAACTATGAAGAAAATCATAAATTATTTGAGAGTTAGGGGACCAAAAGGGGCAATATCATCATTTACCTAAATATATATAATCGACCTCATCTAACAACATATAAAAGTTATATTTATTTTTCCAAATATATTAATTATAATATCAAATACAAATTAATTCTAAGAGAATAACACCCATAAATAAATGCAGTCACATACCTAAAACATGATTCTAATCAAATGAATAAAATACCTTAAAACAACATTCTATTCTAAATCAACCAACCACTTGTTTCTATATAAATTTTCCAATGAAAGCTAAAGAAATTATTAAACTAAGAAATCTAACACTTCCTATTTAGGATTTAATATCTACACAACTAATGATTTTAAAAGTGACCCAATGATTGACCACAAAATACCCTAAGTAATTAAGTAGACCATTTGAATACACAACTAATGATTAATTAGGTAATAATCATTGAACACATTTTTTTCAAATGGTCTACTTAATTCAATAAATGATATAGTACTTTAGTTATTACACATAAGCTCAAGTATTTTTCAAAAATAAAGACACATGAAAGTTACTTAACATTTTAGTTTAAAAATTACTCATATTAAAATATTTATTATAGGATGAACACACAAAAACAAAATTACCTAGCTAGTCTTAATCCATATATAGTATGTCCTTGAAACCAATCCATCAATGTTCACAAAATGATCCCATCCATTCATATTTTTCCCTAACCACCCCAACCATTAATTTTTATTTGAAGTATACACTCAATGAAAAATATAGAACATCCAAGAAATACTATTAGCATGATGCAATGAGGTCAAGGGTTCCATATGGTTTTTAAACTAACAACTAAGCTTAATACAACATGATCTACAAACCCTAAGTAATTAAGTAGACCATTTGAAAAAAATGTGTTCAATGATTATTACCTCAGTAAAACAACATAGTAAATTCATTAACAATTAGATTTAATAAAATCGTAGAAACCCAAAATTTGGAAACAATCTAACAACATTTAATGATAAAGGAAAAAACATGAACACCAAAACAACTAATAGAGCCAAGAATCTCTATATTTCACCCATACATCATCCAAAGGTGAGGATAAAATATAGTCTCACCATCAAGGTGATCATACTCTATGTTTGAAACATAAAATAATAATATATTTAGGAGTTTATTAGTTACCTTCAAACCAGAAATATGTTTTCCTCTTGATTATCCCAAACCTAGAAAACATTCATTTTTAAACATGATTTTCCAACTTACTTGTTTATAGATTAGTGTAAACTAGGAGAAGCATGATAACTTCCTTTTTCTCTTAAATATATTTTTTCTAATCTACCCATCCATCATTTATTTTTTATTTTTTAACATTTTATTTTAAGCATTTTTCCCCAATGCCCAGTAGTAGTTCCAATTGGTAGAACTCCCAAATTAAACTTGTATAAATTTCATTCATAGTTCCAATAGTCATAGTTTTGAGTCACAAAACCTCAACCCCATCTACGCCTTCAAATATCCATGCATGGTCCATCAAAAACCATCATGTGCCTTCAACACAATGAAACCCTAATCAGAGTTTCCTTTTAATTCAACCACTTGTATCACTACATGATTTGGTTAACAAAAAAATAATAATAATTTTCAATATGCCATCAACCTAATTCCTTGATATTTATGGTTCAATCAGGCTTAAAATAGTGTCACGACCATACTAGACCCTAATCCCTTCATAGATTATACAAAATATCAAACACTAACCCTAGTCCTTTACATGGACTTATCAAAGTCACATAAATGCATTTAGATGTGAATTGGTCTTATACATGAATTAATATAGAAAACTCTCAAGGGTGTCATAACCTTCAACACATATTTTCAATTCTTCATAATGTCAACTACACCTAACTCCATATAAAGCTTGACTCAAGTTGTCAAAATGGTCATGTACTCAACTTAATGATATATAGTTGTTAAACAAAAAACAAAGTGACATAAATTGATGAAATTGAATGACTAAATAATTATTATACTTCACAAGGTATAACAATACATATAAAGACCATACATTGACAAATAAAAGGCTTGGGTATGACCATCATTGCATCATGCTACTATTTTTACCTGTATACTCTATATTTTCCACTATGCTCCAAATTTCAGTACTAACTTAGATCATCTAGATAAAACTTTAAATCATGTCCTCAAATATATCAATATTATAAATTATCATATGATAATTATCCAAAAATAAATAATTATAATGTTTAATCAAATTCTTTAAAGTAAATATATGAATAATAGTGATAATAATGAAATGAAATAATCGTTATGTTCATGATAATACCAATACAACATCTAAAATCAAACTAATAATCATGATTAAAAGTCTAGGTAGATATGGTCATTATAAACACCTCGCTATGTTTTGCACTACTTACCAACCAATACACTGAAGAGGGATTAAACTCCATAATGTTGTTCCTTGTTATGGTGGTCTATGTGAAATACTTGTGTAATGTTATATGTTAATGCAATAATGGTGTAATTTAGTGCTTCAAAAATGGATTGCGACCTTAGATATGTATTAAAACTTAGTCATGGATACTTGGGCTATGTGAACTTATAATTTATAATAATATATGTTTTCTTATCAGTGCGTAGTTAGATATTCTAGTGTTTTTCATTGGTAGGAGCCTCTTTCCATCTAGTCAACAAGTGAATAATAAATATGATTTTATAGTGGTGTATTGGGAAATTACTTTGATGGGACTTGAGAAAAGTTTTGGATGACCTATTATGTGAGTTTAAATTTGATAAATTAGTTGTTATCTAGTGGGAGGATGAAATTATTAGATTCAAAATTTACTAGAAAATGAGATAGTCCTAAAGGAGTGACGTTATTAGAGAAGAAAAAGTAGATAAGATGGAAGTGTAGATTGTATTTTTTGAATGATAATATGAACATAAATTATCATAATTAATTAAATATATGGATTATCCACATAAAATAGATGAATATCAATTTATAAATGTCGAATTGAATATAGGATAAGTGTGCATAAGGATGGTCATGCCTGCATTATTTTATCATTTAAACATTGATTTTATTGACTATAATCCCCCCATTTATTCTAGTAATGTATTAAAATTAAAGTACTAGAGTAAAAGAAAGAGAATCATACCTAATTTACTTGAATAGGCTTGGATGTATAACCCATGTTAAATTGTGCTTCCTAAACACATAGCATGAAACGTATAAATTATTCCTTACTTGAGATGTAATTTTAAAAGAAAAGATAATAAAATTATAGATAAAATAAAAATGAACATATAGACTATTTGTGTATGTGAAACATTGTGTTCTATTATTCAAAAATGGTGGCTAGAGATGGTAAGATTCTTGGATATATTTTTTTCATTAAAAAAAGGTGGATTGGACTATACATGCCCCAGTCCTTATTGGTGTGATAATGTGCTAAATAAGCCAAGATGTGTTTCAATCTATCATCACACAACACAATGTAAATAAAGTGTCTTATAATCCATATAAGAATTCCAAAAGATGAATCCATATTGAAAATTTTGTGAAAATGATGAATCAACTACTACAAATAAAATAAATTTCATTTTTAAAGTAAAACTTAGGAAAAATTGGTACAAAAATTGATTAAAAAAATTGTATGATTATGGTATATAAAGACATGGATTTAAATTAATAATATGATTTTTTTTGAAAAACAATTAGCAAGAAAGTGATTATGTGTCATTCACATGCCCATAATCTGATATCTAAATATATTGATTTTAATAACTGAGTACAATCAACTAAAACTTTAAGTAAAACTAAATAATATTTTGGAACATATGCCACACATAATTCCCCATATTTGATATATTTTTAATGATAACATGTGAATAAATATGTAAGTTGTATATAAGTACCTAATATATTTTTTATACAAACTTATTATGAAAATATGAATTTTTAAAAATGGTGTTTCTTATTACTTAGATCTATTTTCCCCCAACCCACCCCATTTTAAAAATTCAAATAGGAAGTAATTATTATTATAAAATATTCAATTATGTTCTAAATGGACCTTATAATTCCAATATTAAATTAATCCATGTATCCTAAGGATTTCTTGGGTTTAATTTTGCATTTCAGAGGAAAAAAATCAAAACATAGGAATTTTATAAAATTATTTTATTTATCACCTTTGATTTTCATTTCAAGTATTTATTCTAAATAAGGTTTTGGTTTTTTTGACTTTAAAATCTAATGAGATAGTTTTCTAGAACATATCAACTTTCATATATATGCAGTTGCTTTTGGGACTTCAACTTATTCCACATTTGGTCCTTGGTTAAATTCCTTATCTACATCTTTGCTTCTCATTTGTTCTAGTTTCCCTTACCATGTTTTATTAGAGAATATAAAACCCTAAGAATAATCTACATGTAGAAATACTAGATACCTACAACATATAGTTCAACAATCTAGATTATTTTCTCTGCATACCTTTTGGTTTCCCAAGATTAAGATAAGTAGAATCATCATGTCAACTCAAAAACACAAAAACTTGTTGCAGAAATTACATGGTTGAAGTTTCAAATATTCCAATGTCCCTAATATAGTTCCACATGGCATGATAACTTTCAATTAGAGCATCATGTACCATATAACATAAAATTATCTCTCAAATTATTTAGATCAATGTAGGCCATCCACATGTCACAATCATAGTCAGCCAGACCTTGCCAAGAGTAAATTACATTTTAGAATTCTAAGATCTTCAGGTTAATAAGATTATTTCACATGGAACCATCCAATACTCTCATTTTTTGATAGGTCTAAGTACAGTTTCAACTTTTCAAACACCCCATATTCTTGAGATCATGCCAAGTGGTAGATTATTGATAACTTGGAGCATATCTATCGAAGGCACATTTCTAGGATTATATGTTTCCAATATCACTAGGATCCATCTATGTGTCATCATGATGTTAATTTAGAGCCCATTGAGAAAATTACATAATCAATTTTCAAAGAACTTGGAGAATATAATACATGGTAGGATCATGTTCACTCAATGTCTATTGGGAAAATGTACACAAATAACATTTAAAAGACCCTATATTCCTAAGATCATTCCAAGTTATAAAATATAATAACTCATGGATTATAAGGGATATGGAGCAAGATTATAAAACTAAACACCCCTAGGTAATCAAGATTATGATAAGTGTGATAATCACAGAGATGCATAGCTAGAACATAAAAATAAAAATTTAGAGTTAGGTAAAAGCTCTATGCATAGTAAATGGGAACCTATCATAAGGTGATGACTAAGTACTCATGGTAAATTAAAATTTTCCACATGGAAAAAGGCAACTACCAAAATTGAATAGAAAATTCAAATCAAAATAGAAATCAAAATCAAAATCCACTACTACATTAACTTCACATGAACTTAGCATTAAATTATTGAGATTTTGGTAATATATGAAAATTTCCAAATGACATTGAGTCACCATTTCCATCAATCAAATACAATAAAATGTGTGATTTGAGCTATTATATTATCAAAAGTCCTAAATTTTATCCTAGAGAATTTGTGAGTACTTTTGTTTAACTTAAGATAACTTTTATAGATATTTATAATAAAATAAATACTTCATCATGATCATCTACAAGTCAACCTCATTCCCCATACACCATCATGGGTGGAACTAAATATATAGACATAATATTTGACAAGGGAGCACTTAAATTTATATTACCTCATTAACTATCTATTTAGGATGTGTTGTAGGATATAGAGCCATATTAAACACAAGATCAACTATTTGAATATGAGGTAGATACATTTATGATTTAGTTCAAATCAAGACCATGGAATTACAAAATATGGAAATAAAATATAATGTAATGCCTTGCATCAATCCACGTCATGATATGTTTATTATTGGTGTTATTATTAGGGATTTCCTATGCTTTAGACTTCATGAAAACATAGTATCATATTTTAATCATCTAAAAGTGGTAACTAGATTCTAAAAGTGTCACTTGAGTTAACCTATTCCTAGTTTATGCCTAGACTTATCCTAGAGCCTTAGACACACTCTTTCATTCATTGTGTAGACCATATTTACCTATAGATAGCCAAAATATAGATCTATAACTATCTTTTTAGATCCCAACCAAAATTACTTAGTAGTTTTTCCAACTAGATATTAGCATCACATGTTGGCACTACAACCACATGGTACTAGTGTCCCCAACTAGGTGTTACTATCCTTATCCCTATATCTTCCCAATGGATACCTTTTCAAATGTTTTACCATTCTAGGTTTAGATAAATAATATTTTATTATCTATATAATCAATATAACTCTATAAATATAAGTCAAATTGACCTCTATTCACTATATGAAAAATAGATGGAAAAACACACTCAAACCAAAGACTAGTTGAGAAAAATTAAGGTATTCGATCCCTATTCTACCCTAATTCTACATACTAAAATATACAACATACCTATAACCAATTTTCAAATATTTCAAATCTCAATAACATTCAAGGAATCTAAATGCACCCTTATTCTAGTATTAACTTGCACTTGCATCAAGTACTAGGTGGGAAAACTACATTGGGCTTGATACCTTTATGGAGTATTGGTAAATAGGCAACTCTCTTCATAGTGGGGTGTTGAGGATGCCCAACCTATCTTAATAATTAACACACAATTGTTAACAATGCCATACTTTTAATGGGTATTAGGGTTCACACACTAAATTAATATTTTAAGGCACAACACAGAGCTCTAGGTTTCATACATATAGGAATATGACCTAAAAATATAGGCATATGTGCTCTTAAAAAATAATAAAGATAATACTAAGTGGAAAATACCACCACTCTAAGGACACTATAGCAGCATGACACTCCTATCCATATGGCATGCTATTATGCAGTGAGAAAGCTTATTCCATAATCATGTTGATGACACCTAAAACTATCCAAAACTTACGTTTTTAGAACCTAGATAATCCTCAATAGTAATTTTTAGATTATTATATATTTATGCATATTTATTATTATTTTTTGAAATTAAAATACCATTAAAATCAATACTTAATTATTTTAATTTATTTACCTAATTTAGACATCTCAACCCTTTAATCTAAACATATGATTTACATAGTTAAACCCTAAAAGTTAAATAAATTATTAAAATTATCTTACATTAAATATTTTCTCAAAAGTTATCTTGCATTAATCTAATATTTTGTGCAATAATTTAAGTTTTCATACTTTTAATTATTTGAATTTTTTTATATAACCTAGATAAATTAAATAAATTTCACATTAGGGTTTCAATTTATCTCACATATAATTTAAATTTGTGAAAAGAAAACCCTAGATTCAAAAAATCCTAACCCTAGATAACCCTAAGGTTCACATTTCTAATAGTTACTAAGTCTCAATTTATAACATACTATAATGACTATCATGATAGAATCCATCTTTCACTTCATGGTACAAAACTTGGTACTTTACTTAGCATGTTTGTTATCAATTATTTGTAGAAAGGTACACATGTATGTTACTTTTATCATGGATTAAGTTTGAGGTGGGCTTGTTTTACATATTGGTCATCCATCATGTAATCCTTACTTTTCTATGGATCATTTATATATGTCTCACTTTGAGATACCTATGGTTACTACTAGATGATAGAGGGATGAGAGGATGCCTTTTGTTTTGCCTCCACCTAAGCCACATGATTAAATACACTCCCATCCCACCTCTACTACTCACCCTAGACAAATAGTATATATTATGGTTTGAGATATCACTTGGAAAAGTAGGTTTCCTCTTTATTATATATAGGAGAAATATAACCCTAGCATCCCTCCTCATGCCTAGCCCACTACAATAGCACTTAGAGATCAACAAAGAGAATTTGATATTATGGATTAATTAAGGAATACACCAACAAAAATATCTATATTACAACTGCTAAAAAAAGCAATAATATTTAAAGATATTCTATTTCAAACACTTAACCACACATATGTGGCTTGTGACACTAGACATCCTAGTTTTCATCTATTATGAATAATATTAAATATATGGAGGATGTGATATCTTTTTCCAATGATAATTTACCTTCACAATCAGTAATTGATAAAAACTTTCCATTTTTTATTCAAGATCAAATCAGCAACATAGTTATTAAATGAGTTATCATTTATAGTGGTTTAGGACTCAATATATGTAACCTAAATTTTTTGTAAACCATGGGGGTTGATATAACATCTATTCAAAAAATGTACAAGAACATCCAAGGGTTTGATGGCATTCCTAGACAAACATTGGTATCAATCACATTGAATATTACAGTGGGACTAAAGACATTACCTACACATATTCAAGTGATGGAAAACCACTTACATTATAATTTACTACTTGAGAGACCCTAGATACATGCTATGGAGGCTATACTTTCCACTCTTCATAGATATGTAAAATTCTTACATGGTGAGTACCTATACACATGCCCAAAAGATAATCAACCATTTAGATATTATAGGCTCATTGAGCCTCTTACACCAAGTACATCATCAAATGGGACACCTCATGATCTCATTGGACACCCAACTCACTAGAATCCCATTGAGTAGATGCATACTTATGAAGTGGGGGAGTCTAGTCTCATTCATATACTACCCTCAGAGCTTCCTACAACACATGCACCTTCACCAATAATAGAGGACCAACCTCTCTAAGCATAGTTACCTTCACCAATGATAGATTAATATCCTCTCTTAACATATTTACCTTCACTAAGAATATAGGAACAACCTCTCATAGTACAAACATCCTCATCTAGGAAAGATAATGAGATTATCATAACCCAATTACCACTACTTGTCAATTAGAAGTTTACATTCATAATTATAAAACATATTCACATTACACTATAAAGGATTATCAACTTCCTATATACATCGATGCTTATTTATGTGGATTGATATTTACACTAGTGGGCCTAAGAGAATATAGAGATAACATGAAGGAATTTACCCCTCACTTGTTTAAGATTATACAAATACATGATCCCATACTCAACCACAGTTAACAATAGATCCCTTGATATATTTAGTACAAATGATCACATTCATGGATATCAATTTAGTCATATATATTTAGGTACAAAGCTCATAGGATAAGCCACACTAGATATTACAGTTATTACTTGATAAATGATTGATGATATTACCCACAACTTTACATAGACTAGCTAGTATATTATTTCCATAAGAAGGGAAACCATTTTTACACTTATATAGACTCACAGGACATGCTACATACACATGTGAAATAGTAAAACATAAATTAAACAAATTTAAGGATAAGGGATCTATCTAGATCATACAACCTCCACCTCCATAAGCACCACCACCACTAGTGATACAAGCTATGACACAAATATGAGAACCATGATAAAGTCATCACTAACATAAATATTTATAACATGATCCATTGACTATACATATATTTTTATTAGATAAATATCTTTCCCATGTGGCTATACATAAGGATTTTTATCCTAATACTTAAAATTTAGGATTTTTACACCACATTGGTTATCATGAGAGTGAGATACAACATGTTATACACTATCAAGACTCTATTGGATATATTACATTAATATTTTCATGTGTTGCCAAGGTGTCCAATACATTATTCTTCATTATGCATAGATACACACATATATGGGTTACACTTAGCAATACATGGTTACATGTGATGGATGCCATAATTTATCAATTAGAGAGATGCTTTAAATTTCCTCATTATGGACACATGGTTTGAATTTTACTTGATGAAATCATTGAGAACCATAGGTTTCACATAGATACTCTACATTCTAATGTGCTTTACCTTAGGACCACATGATAAGCATTTAAAAAGTTTAATAATATGCCATTCTGATGTATAGAGTCTATACTCATGGCAAGGATAAGGCTCCATTGATACATATAAATTGGTATGATGATCATGATGAAAATGACTTATTTGAGTTTGGACAAACTTAGTATCCAACACTAGATGATCTTCTACTATATCCACCATTTGATTACTCACATCCCATGGATGTGATCTTAGGTCTACAGAGACATTACACTTTGCTTGTATTATGTTTCATTTACATTTTTGTTATTTACTTCTACTCCCTTATTCCATGTACATAGCTTATTTTCATTTAATAGTACATAGTTTCTACTAAAAAAAATAAAAAAATAATATAACATGTGAAAATACAAAAACATACAAATATTTCAAAAAAAACAAAATTTACAGATTGTATACATTACTATGTTTGCATTTCTACTACATTCTAGATATTGCATATTGTTATATATCCTAGTATAGTTGGTTTATCATACACATATGATTCAGTTGTTCTTTTCAAGTGCTTACAAATTATAAATAGGACTCCAATCTACTACATTGATCTAGGCTAGCTATAATCTACCCATTAGGGGAATTTACACCAATCCAAGTTTATACATTTGATACATCTTCCCACTTGGGGGCATATTATACATAGTTGTTACTACCAGGTTCTATCTTTAAATAATATACATTATATTTTATGCATTGATTTATCTTGATATTGATCATTGTTATTCATCATTAATATTTTCTAACTATCACAAGTTAGACTCAGTATATATGCATCCTAGTATATATGCATATTTATACTACATAGTTATAGATTATTTAATATATAGTTTTCCTAGATTATACTTAATTTTGTTTCCTATGCTTCTTCCATATTTGATGGCCTTTAAATATGCCATTATTCTTTGGCTATATTTCACTTATCTTTTTCTATGCCTTAGACATGTGACCATGTCCCTTGTGTGTGATTTCCTTCTTATATATGTGAACATGTCCTTCTATGTGGATCTAAGCCAAATTGTTTTTTACTTGTGTATGTGGGCATTTTAACATATCCTTGTTTGTATTTACTCTTAGATTTAGTGACATGTAACCATGTTGATTATATTGTGGCCCTTTGGCCTATCTTTTGCATGCATCATATGCTTGTATGTATACTTACTTACATTCTTATACATCATGACAATTGTATTTGCTTCTTACACACACACACACACACACACACACACACACACACACACACACACACACACACACACACACACACACACACACACACACACACACACACAAGTTTTTTATTCCATGAGGGACCTCAAACATCTACCTTTCCTACTTGGGTGTTGTGATGGACATCATACCCCATACCCATAGGCATTTACTTAGATTTGATGTTATACACATTCATTAAACATATCTTGACACCCTTGTGTAATTTTAGATTACAACACACATCTTACATTACCTACTTATGCTCAAATCTATTTACATTTTGATGTTATGTTTGTACATTGTATTAGAATATTATTCACATGCTATGGATAACACATTTTATATAGCTACTTATTTTTTGGATAGTTCTTACATAGGTTTAACAACTATCCTAAAAATACGTGGAATTAATATGGGTTTGTCACAAAGATTAGGATCTTACATTGCTATTCATAGATAAGTTTCATCACACAATCTTAGTTTTATAAATTAGACACAAGGAAGGCACATGAAGAAACATAGACTCAAAAGTTAGTTCAAATCACCTAGAATTTAGACTAGGCAGACATTAGCACCTAGATTGGTATACTAACACCACATGACATTAGTATCCATTACATGGAACTAATGTCTAGTAACCTTATCTTTAAGATAGTCTAGATCATTTATACTAGTACACTAGGTATACTATATATTTATATAGATACAATCATAGGTTTGATAGTTATGTTTAGATTTTGCTTAGATACATTTATTACAACTTAGATTCATACTAGTTGCTCAGATTTAGGGGCATAATGTGTAGCATTATCACTCCCACAATCATTCAAATTACATAGATTCAGTTATTATATACTTAGTTTAGATTCAATATACATAGATGCCAGATTGGGGGCATGTGTGTAGTATATAGTTTTCATAAACACATCTATGCATAGGTTGATCAGATGGAATGAAAAACCCCATGTTATTATCTATGTTGTATACACTTGATATCACATTAAAAATTTTCAGCATAATTATGCCTTACTCCATCTACAGTGGTTGTTATTTTTGAGTGGCCCAAAACCACCCAATATACTAGAGTGGTTGTAAAGCCAATATATATAGTTATATTTACTTAGATACTTTTAGTACTTTGTGTAGTTTAGTTAGAGATGAAATGAGTTTACATGGGTGGGAAATTATGGGTTAATGGCCTAATTGAGTTCTTGAGGCACCCACATTAGAGGGTTAGACATACTTATAGTATTATACAAGCTATTTATAGATCAAAATCTATTGAGCAAGGGTTGTGAATGATAGATTCAAAACTTGATTGAGTTATTGATCTACCCATATGAGGATTGAGTAATCCATCAACTTATTCCATTTTATTTAATGATATGATCACTCCATACACTTATACACACAAGCTATAACTAGGTTCATGCATTAGTTTACATACCCAATTAGGTGTATTCATTCCTTTCATCTCTCTTTACTCAACTTTACTCAATTAAATTACTTTAGCATAGTATTTTTGCTTTTGATAATCTCTTAAGTAATGATTTATTTTTGTATGTTTCATTATATGACACTACTTTGTATCATGTTCCATATATGCAGACCGAAATTCACATACTCAAATTTAGCTAAAAAGGCTTCACTTCCAAGGTAAGTCTAGGTGTGCTTCTTTTTCATTTATACTAGTCATTTTGATTTTACTCATTAATAGCATAAATAGGGGGTAAATGTAATCACCTAAAAGTGTTAATTGGATGCTAAGAGTGTCATTTTAGTTACCCTATTCATAGATTAGCCCTAGAATTATATTAGAACCTTAGACACACTTTTCCTATAATTTTAAAAACCATAGTGACCTATAGTCAACAAAAACATAGTTTTAAGACTATTTTCTTAGATCTAAAACCAAGTTTCTCAATAGTCTACCAATTTGACATTAACACCACATTTGGGACATTACAACCACATGGCACTACTCTCCTCAATTAGGCATTACTATACTTAGCCCTAGCTCTTCCTAATGGATACCTTTTCAAATGTTTGCCCATATTAAGGTTATCCTCAACGTATTTTATTATCCACACAAGATACATAACTCTATAAATACAAGTCTAATTAACCTTTATTCACTAGATGGAAAATAGATACAAAATAACATTCAAACCAAAGACAAGTTTAGTAAAATTAAGGTATGTGATCCCTATTATATCCCACTTATGCATAATACCATATAAAACATACCTAAGCCAAATTTTAAAATGTTTATAATCTCAAGAACATTAAATTCATCCAATTCCATTCTCATTATAAAAATCACTTAAACTTTCATCAATGACTAGGTGTGAGATCTACATCAGGATTCATCCTTTTCCAGAGTCTTGGTATGTAGGAAACTCTCTTCATAGTAGGGTGTTGAGGATGTATATCATATCATAATAAAAAACACACAATTATTTATCATGCCATACTTTCAAGTAGGGTTACTATTTACACACTAAATTAGGTTTTTTAGTGACAACATGAGCTCTAAGTTTCATGCACACAAGAATTAGACTGAAAATATAGGTGCAAGTGCTCCCAAAATGTATTAACAATCCTAAAAATGGAATGGTATTACCACTTTGAGGACACTACAACATGGCAC
The DNA here is from genome assembly GCA_037957365.1 of Torreya grandis. Lineage (NCBI taxonomy): Eukaryota > Viridiplantae > Streptophyta > Pinopsida > Cupressales > Taxaceae > Torreya > Torreya grandis. Next base: position 20,484 of record JARHVA010010862.1, read on the forward strand.
TACTATCCATATAGGGAATTATTATCCATTGAGAAAATAGACTCTAAAATCTTGTTGATGACAACCAAAACTGTCTAAGATCTAGTTTTAGAACCTAGATCATCCGTGACATTAAATTTTTTAGATAAGTCTATATTTATGCCTATTTATTATTATTTTTATAAATTAAAATAACATAAAATACCATAAAAAATTAATAATTAATTATTTCAATGTATTTAGCTGATTTATACATCTCATCCCTTTAATCTAAACATAGGATTTACATAGTTAAACCCTAAAAGTTAAATCACATATACTTCTAGGGAAACATTTGAGAATTATTTATAAATTCTAATTAATAAGGTGAATTATTATTAGGTTTTTTAAAATCATAATATATTTGAGGTTAAATTCAAACAATGGCTTAATAAAGGTGAAAGATTAAATATTTAGGGTGCCATATCCTCAGTCCTCATAGTCAAATTCAGACCAAGAATTTGAAAAATGATGAAACTGATGAAAATTTTTATGGTTTTCTTAGGAAAATTTATGTTATTGAAGAATGGGTGCCATTTTTATAAATTATTTTAACCATTAATTAAAAAAATTTCACTTGGCAAAGTCATAAATGTGAGGCTAAGGGCACAAATGTTCCAACTTGACAAAAGGCACTCTAATTGGAATTTCTATATGATTTCCTACGTAATGGATAAATTCATGGGTAAAATATACAAGACTCATGGGAAACCCTAGGAACCATCTAATAAATACATAAATAACATGGTCTATGATGGTTATTCCATACTACATGTTTAAAAGATTAAAAATTAAATAAAAAGAGCTTTAAAATACATTTATCCACAATCTACCAAGCCATCTATGGGCATCATATCCCTAGAAGTTTTTATAATATAATAAGTGTATAAAAAATGCATTACTTATACTATCAATATTATCCCATAATTAGAATAGAGGTAACTGGGGCACATCCTTTGTATTTACTTCATTATATTCCTAATAAGGTAGTAGAGCAAGAAATGACACATCAGATATACAATAGTGTGGATGAATATCTTGATGATAAACACTAAGGGTACCAACAAAAAATCCATATGAGAATTGGTAATATTCAATACTCAATGAATAATCATGTCAAATAAATTATAAAATTTAGATAATATTGTAGTTTATAAGAAGCATGATATAGAGAGTAGGACCTTAGAGGAAGAGTTAAGAAATATCTAAATGACTTTGGGAAAAAGGGAGTTCATATTACCTATGGCCAAATTTTTTTTAGCATGATGAAATATTTATCAGTTCTCCATATGAATTTCAGGTCTATACTAAAATAAATAGACACAACGTGCCGATGGTGGTTTCACAAAAGATTTAGAAAAATCCTTAAATTACCAAAGAGTATGAAAAAAAATTGTATAGGGGGTGAATAGAGTTTTAAGTTATCAATGGTCTTAGCCATAGGCTAAATAATACCTAGAGCAATATTATCCTCCAACTCTTGAAAACTTAAGAGGCTATCCCAATGAAAGAATACGACACTCAAAGACATATAGATCCCTAAATTAGGAAGAATTTTTTGAAGGGACTTATAAAGGCTCAACAAATGGCTACAATTCAAATATCTATGGAAATTACAAGGGAAAGACCTCATATATTTGGGAAAGTTTGAGAAATTTATTTATCACCTTTTCCTCATTTGACTATAGTTTATCAAGTATGTCTTCCTAAATTTTTGTAAAGTTTTTTTGTGACAATACCCTCATCACCTCCAACATCTCCATCAATGGCACCTTTTGTTTCAATGCCTTGACCTCTATCTACTATGGATCTCCAATACATTAAAATTTATACCAATTATTCCATCTAAAATTCACCTTCACTTGTGTCATATGGTTTATTTCTATCAAGTATTAAATCCCTTTCATATTCTATTCCATCCACTTTAGGGAAAACCCCCATTTCTAATCAACCACACATTACTAACTCCTAGAGGAAACCCAAAAATCCTCCTATCTCTCTTGGGATTGACTAAGAAGAGTAAATACATAAAGAGGGTATATTAATTTGTGGAGTTCCTCTTTGTGAGGAATTATATTAAGAACATGAAGAGTTAGTCTCACTAGTTAATTCACTAGTGACGAGGAAGAATATGAAGCAAAAACTATGGAGGAAGAGGAACTAAAGGTACAAATTTTGATAATTAAAATAAAAATGATACCAATTCTAAATAAATTGATAAATAATAATATAAATAAGTCAACATAATGTTTTAAAAAGGAGAAGATAGACTAGCCTCCATTTAAGGTGAAAATGTTATTTCTAAATAAAAAAGTTAGGCCCTCCATGAGGTAGTTTTATCTCTCACCTCTTCCCTTACAATTGTAGTTACTAGTATTATTAATTTTACACTTTATAATCTATATATTACAACCATTTATCCATATGATTAATGGAAATAATATTGTTTGAAAACCAAGTCATAATATGGCCATGTCCATATTGAGGAAATTGGGCAACAAACTTCTAGTTCTTTTTATTATTTAATTGTTTTAACCATTACTTCAATAAGACTAAGACCCAAAAATCCTAGAATGAGGATTAATTTTTAATACTTGGTGATTGTTTCCATGTTTTCTACCTAAGAACCAACTATACCCTCAAATCCATCTACCAAATTAGACTTGTGTATTTCTCAGTCCACTCAGACTAAGTCTTCCATTATGACCATCTGAAAGTATATAGGAAAAACAAAATATGTGACAAAAACTACACCTCAGAGGGACATCTTGGGATGGAATAGGATCTGTCAAACATATTTTTAAGTACCCATATAAATAAGTGCTTCAATGCTTTCACAAATATTATTACCACCTTACACCTTTGTAGAGACTAATTGGCCTAAGGAACAAGGAGAACTCATTGTCCTTTCTTGGGTAAAAGAATGGCCTTGGTACTTAGAGTTTTAAAAAATACGTACATATTTTGATAAGAAAACTAGAACTATACAAAAGGTGAGGAAAATAATTGCAATTGATAATAAAGGGGAGAAAATAATACTAGAGTAAAGGGATAACTTATTCCCCTTAGCAAATAAATAAAGAAGGAATGCCAATGACCTTGATGAGTATGAAGAGGAATTTTTTGCTTATGGACTCAACTAGGTAAGGCATGTAGGAAACGTATATGTGCCAAGACCAAGCTATATAATTGATTATACAAAGGTAAAATATCTAGGCTTCAAGATAACTAGTAGATAATGTTCAGAGTGTAATAGAGAAACTATATAATATCTTGAACATAATAAGGAATTCAAGCAGCAACTCATAGCATTATTGAGAAAAAATATTAACATTTTAAAACTAATTAAAATAATTTAAAAAAAATTATTGACTTTTTGGTCCAAAGAAGCTATATAGCCTTGAATTATGTGATTTCTAAAAGATACAATGCCTTCAATTGTCACCAATATATGGACCTAATATCATAATTTTTTAGAGGAGAGAGAGAGAGAGAGAGAGAGAGAGAGAGAGAGAGAGAGAGAGAGAGAGAGAGAGAGAGAGAGAGAGAGAGAGAGAGAGAGAGAGAGAGAGAGAGATTAAATTTTGATGGATATGAGGGTTAGAAGTATGATCAACTCTATAAGGAAATAGGTAAATAGGCTAATTTTGAAGGATAACTCATAGTAGCTATAGAGAGATTCAAAGTTGAATTAGAAGGCATGCTATACATGACTTGTAAAGAAATTTTTGAACTACTTTATTTTTCAAAGGATAAGGTGACTAAGGAAGAGGACCTAAGAGCTAAATTGAGAGCTTAAAAATCTAAGTACAAAAGGTTGATGGATGAAATTGCATGGTTATTCAAGCCATCCATTCTTAATTTTGGCATTATAAATACTTATTTTGACACTGCATATGCATTATATATATAAATCAATCCTATTTAGTAGTCTTTTACTACAATAAATATCACATTACCATTAGCTCCTATAAGAACTTATCCTTAACTACTAGTTCACATAGTGATGCATATTCATACTATGGATATTTAAACTAAATATTCACATGGAAGGCGTCAGTATAATTCAATAACTACATTATTCATGAAACCTTATTCTTATGTAATTAGTACCAAATTTTCACCATACATACACACACACACACCTATGTGTGTATGTGTTTGCATGTATTATAATGTAATGAGACTTGGGTATTTGTTATATTTAAATGTGTGTATATATATATATATATATATATAATGTAATCATGTAATTTTGGCCAATTATATTATGAATATCCTACACATGCATGATTTTCATGAGTTTATAATTGGAAGTTTAAAATTAGACTCATCTTAGAGGATGAGGCAACCCATGCCCAAGCCTATATATACTTGTAAATTTTCTATTATAAAGAGAGGAAATTTTATAAATTAAGGAGAATAATAAATTCTAAAAATTATTTTACAAGTTCATCTTGATGTACATTTTCTTCTCCTAACCTTATGATTCATTGAAGAATTTCCATCATTCTAGTATTGTTAATATTTGGGTTATGTAGAAGTTTTTTTAGGACTTTTTTTTAGATATTACTGTAGATAATATTAATGATTTATATTTAGTAATCATAATATCCATTTTAATATGTGTAATTATAATAATACATTGACAACAAACTTTGGTTATAAATAATGAAGTTTAATTTATTTACTTCCTTGGAATCCTAAATGTTCTTGTGTGTTTTATATGATGATAGAAAACTATAATAAATATTAATTTCATACCACTTATCCAACCCATATTGAAATATATAATTTTTAACTATTTCATCTATATTTATTTCATAAACCATCTTTTATGATCTATCCTTCCCTCTTTTTAATACATGTTTTGATATAATCCACCTTAGGTTGGAATTCACTCAACCATCTCAAGTATAATTTTTTTTATTTTAGATTCTATATATCTAAACCATGTGATATAAATAACCCATTTATCACTATTATTCCACCACTAGGTTATTTATATAACTAAATACCCATAGCTCATGCCTTGGATTGAATCTTTTCATAGATCCTAAAACATTAGAGGCTACCTGATAATATTTTGTGGTATGATTAAAACCCACATCAATACTAATTCATATATAACTAGAATGAGGGAATGATTTTTTATTTCTTGATAAAATCACTTGAGTTTTACTAAATTTACCCAAAATACTAGCAAGGTTCACCTCAGATACTAGTCTACTAGTCCCACCCTTATAGATCCATATAAGACATAGGTTATATAGAGGCATATTAATTGGACCCCAAACCCATTATTATTCAAAAATTATAATATGTCATATTCCTCTACATATGATGGCCCTAGCTTGGTTAGATATTTATATTATTAACATGCCAATAGACATGCATGATTTTCCTAGAAACCTCAAAAATTATCTTCCTTCCTTTTCTCCCTCAAGAGGTAGGACTATTGAAGAAAACATAAATAATTTAAAGACTACCTTAGGGATACTAAATATATCATAAGAGGATGTTTCATGTATACTTTTACAGTTTACATTACAATAGGTTGATTATGATTGGTTACTCAATATCTAAGATGATTTAATTACCTCCTAGAACTAATGTCAAGATACCTTTTGGAATAATTTGAATAGGTTATTAGACCAAGTTTCATATAATATCAAATTACAAGTATGAGGAGAGATTAAAATGATCAAATCATATCCTTTAATGCAATATTCCAAAAGATGTATAGCCAAGTTGACAATGAATATAAACCTAATGCTACATTATCCCTTGAGATGTAAAAGAATGTTGTGGAATCTATGACAATTATCTTCCTCTATAGAGAACCTAAAATTAATTCACTATCATTGGCCTATATTGAATCTATCAATATTGATAGGGATTTGAATTCCTAGTTACAAGATTTTTCCCTACCCAATATTGATGCTAGAATTTGATCCTTTAATCATATTCTAAATTCTAATAAGAATGTCATGGCTCATAATCAGGACCATGTGTATACATAATATACTCTAGCCCATGCTCCATCTAACAAGAACCTCAACTTTTTAAATAATCCTATGTCTCCACCTAATAATAAAACTATAACCAATCCATGATATCATTTAATACTCTTACCACATAAGTTATTGATTTTGATTTTATAAATGAAAAATTTGATGCTTTATAATGAATGGTATAAAATATGAACAATTCATTCTCGAGCATGTAAAAATAAATGGGAATATCATGGGACAAAATACCAAACACAACTTCACATTCTAAAGGTATAATATAATCTACAATATATATAGAAATAAAATAGAACAAGAACCACCTAACAAGTTTCCTAAAATAATTATCTTAGGAATAACACATACCAAAAATAACTTCACATTCTAAAGGTATAATACAATCTAAAATATATATAGAAATAAAATAGAACAATAACCACCTAACAAGTTTCTTTCAATACTTATCTTAGGCGTAATATAGCCTAATTGGTGTTGGGTTCATAATATAACATGACATGGTGATTTGGTATGTATAGAAATCTATATTACTTTTTATATCTTTCATAAGGAAATGAATAGGTATGAATCTTCTCAAAAAAATTCATATCCTTTTTCCTCCACTAATTTAAATCCCACAAGTATTATAATAATTTTCAAATCATATGAGTTCCCATTCCTAGTTGAAAATGAGAATGGGATAGAAGAGAATATAGATGATATCCATGATTTCCAGTAGTACCAAATAAATGGTTAAAATCTAAAAATTAAAGGCCAACAAAATCTCACAACTTTTAATCCTAAAAATAATAATGGAATTATTCCTCCATATCTAAAAACTAATAACAATCCACCCATTCCAAATGTAAATGATGAGTAATAGGTTGATGATCCACATAATAAAAATGGATACAAAATAGTTGATGATATGAATAAAATTATTGTAAAAATCACTCTTCTTGTTTTTTCCTAAATTACATACCAAACATAGATGTTATTAAAAGTGTTGACCAACAAGCCATCCAATTATAAGTCTAAATATGCACATAATAATGTTATTATTCATTGAGATAAGCTTTAGGTACCTCCTTTTCTATTGAATATCATACTATTTAGAAAAAAATGTGCATTATTATTTGGTATAATAAGATACTTTAGCCAATGTTATGCCTAAAAATATTTTCAATAAGTTAGGATTGACTCTAGACAAGTCTAAGAGGGTAGTGTTGTAGCTAGACAAGACTATAGTCCTAGTCATTAGTGAATTACTAGATGTTTACATGTAATTATATTGAGACACATGTATATAAATATATAGATATTTTAGATGTTCAAATTCTTATGGCATATGTTTTACTACTGATTCGTTATTGATCAAAGATATTGAACCGATACATGGAAACAAATTTCTCACATGTTACTCCCTTGGAAAGGAGTATCCAACCATATTTTATTTGACCAAGAACCAAATATGAAGTACCTAATTATGGAATATAATTCAAAAAATGATAGGGTTAAATTCACATCCTCATATGCAGGTGTTTATAAATTTAATACAAAGCATGAACCTCATGAACAGGAATTTCAAGGTCCTTCACAATTGTGGACTCTTCATTTTGATGGAGCCAGATATAAGAAAGGATCTAGTTTAGGCATAAATTTTATTGATCCATATGGGAGATAATATATCACTATATATTGTATTATATTTCCATGAACCAACAATTTATCTTAGTATGAATCATTGATCCTAGGATTTCAGTTTCTGTTAAAACACAATTTCAAGTAGAAACTAATATTTGGTGATTTAGAGTTGGTTATCTAATAAATAAAAAGTAAATACTAGTGAAAAACATTGTAATTAAAATATTATATGCATGGGGCATGGGATCTAATAGATTAATTTTAAAGCATTCAACATCAATTATATCCTAAGGGAATAAAATAAGATAATAATTCAATATCAACTTTAGTTTTAGATTTATCACCATTCAATGGATCTAAGATGTAGATGTTTTTTTGTTGAGTTGGTTCCTCACCCTTGTATCCTAGACAACATGGAGAAATTTTAGGTGTTTGACGATGATCAGTAGATCATATAGTTTATGAAAATATCTAGATCCTTTGAATCTCAAATAATAGATGAAAATGTTTTTGATCCTATGAACACATAAGACATAGGAGAAGATGACATATTATAGTTGAAAGAGAATCATATATAGATTGGAATTATTTCATTAGAATGAGCCTTTGACATGGATCCATCAGCTCAAAATTATAAATAGTCTAAAGTGAGTGAATTTGATTTCACTAAAGATAATTCAAAAACCAATGAATACTAAATTGAGTTGCACTAAAATTAAGAAACACAAATGAAAGGACATGTTAATGAAATAAAAATATGTGAGATCTTGGATATATGAGGATATAAAAATCCTTGATCCTAGGGTCATCACACATACTATTCCTTTGAATCCATAGCACAAACCCTTCACACAATGACAAATACTAGTAAATCTAATCCTAGAGACCCTCATTCAAATATAATTTTAGAAGATATTATATTATAATATTTTATTCCCAAATAAGCATTCCATTTAGGCTTCTAACTTAGTTCCTATCAAAAAACTAATGAGGAAATTAAGTCTTACATCAATTTTAGGAAATTGAATAGAGCATTCAAAAAGGATAACTAACCTTTTCCCTCTTTAGATGAAGTAATTAAAATGGTTAATGAGTCTGAAATGATGTCCTTTTTAGATGGATTTGTAGGCTATAGTCAAGTATTATTAAAAGTAGAGGATCAAATGAATACCACTTTTACCACTAAGTGGGGAATGTTTGCATATAAAAAAATGAATTTTGGCCTAATTAATGTATAATAAACCTTCTAACATGCCATGTAATTTAATATCTAAGGATTCATTTTCAAAAGAGTCATCATTTACATAGATGTGTTGGAAATATTTTCATTGATGTCAAAGGTCAAGCATTATTGGTGATAAAGGCCCCATTGAATTTAATGGTGTTTTTAATATTCATATCTTGGCTAATGTGTGTTAATATTTATTTAATATTAACAAATATTTTTTGGTTGCATAAAGTTAGAAGAGGGCCCATGGAGAAGTCAAAGAGTCATGGAGTAAAAGATGAAAGAGGAATGGCATGTATTTTCTCATGAAGAGTCATCTTGAGGAATTGCAAGAGTCACCATGTGAAGATAAAAGAGGTATGGCACATTTTTCCATGAGGGGACACTTTGAGGAATATGAAAAGTCACCAAGATAAAGACAAAAGAGGGAAGGACACTTTTTCTTATGAAGGGTCACCATATGACTTTTCAAATGCAAAGATACGAAGGGTCATGCAAGTTTGGTACCATTTTCCATGAGGATTGAAGGGTCACAAAGGGTGAATGAAAAATGTCATTTGGAAAACTATAAATAAGGGCTTGAGAAACCATTTATAATATGTAAGAAAAGATTATGATTTGTAATTGTTATATCTAGCTTAGAAGAGTAAAGGAGAGAAAAGAAAGAGATATTGTAATGTGCTATCATTTATTGATAAAGCAACATTAAGTGATAGTTTTGTGGTATACACAAAAGGGGTTGGTGCTCTTGTGGGTTGGTGCTAATGAATAGTTGCTATGTTGGTGGTAAATAAAGGGTTTAGTTCTCCTATAAATTGGTGCTTGTGAATATTTTAGTTTGAGTTGGTGCTCATTCATATACTTGAGATTGTTCTCCATGGTTTTTCCCACATTGGGTTTCCACATTAAATATGGTGTCTCTCTCTATCTTGTGTGGTGTCTATTATTTCAATTTTATTGCAGATCCTGAATGTATGGTTAAGTGGAATTTGATTAAGTGAAATTTTATGATATACGGATTCACCCCCCTCTTAGTATATCTCATGCTTAGCAATTGGTATCAAAGCAGGTTCTTTTGGAAAAAGTTTTATAGCTTGAAGGTAGATCGGGAAAGCATGATGACTAGATTATATGGAGATATTTCTATAACTAAGGCACATTTGTTTGATGGGTCAAATTATGCCTTTTGGCACATAAGGATGAGGACTTACTTGATGGACCTTGGATTAGACATTTGGCAAGCAGTGTTGGAGGACTATGAAAAGCCATAGACACTTGTAACTACTCTGATAAAAAAAAGGCAAGTGAAAATAATGCTAAAGCTTTAAATTCTATTTTATGTGGTTTATATGAATAAATTTTTTTTAAAGTTATGCATTGTAAATATACTCATGAGACTTGGGTAAAACTTTAGAATATTTACAAAGGTGATGAAAAGGTTCAGTGGGTTAAGATTCAAACTTTTAGAATATAGTTTGAGAGTTTGAAGATGGAAGAGGAAGAAAATATAACAAGTTATCTTTTATGAGTTAATCAAATAGTAAATCAGATTCAAGGTCTTAGAGAAAATTTAGAAGATTCAATGGTAGTAAAAAAGGTTTTGAGATCTCTACCAATGAGATATGATGCAAAGGTTTCATCAATCGAGGAGATGAAGGATCTTGCCAAGCTAAAGATACATGAACTAGATGGTATTTTAATGGTATATGAGATGTAGACCGAACAAGAGAAACCCTAAAAAGGGAAGCTACTTTCAAGACATCAAAGAAAAAAAAGGCTAAGATTCAAGAATCAAGTGACAGCTCTAGTGATGATAAAGATAACAATGGATCTCTTTTCACTCTTAAACCAAAAAGGGGTACAGGTAAATATCAAGGAAAATTGCCATTTAAATGTTATAAGTGTGGTAAGATTGGTCATTTTAGAGATAGATACCTAGACAATAATAATTATGGCAATGAAGAAGTAAAGTCTACATACAAGAAAAAATTCAAAGGAAAATACAAGAAGAGATTCAAGAAGAGTTTATATTCTAAATATCTTAGCTCGATCCAAGATAGTGGAGTCAGTGACTCAGATGAAGAAGAGACTCTATTCATGACCATAGATGAAGATGCCTCTACAAGAAAAATTACAAATGATCAAGAAAAAGAACATGATGAAAGTGAAGATGAAGCCAAGGTAAATCTAGAAGGAGAACTTATTTGTGTCTTAGAAGAATTAGAATCTATTGAGAAGAAGAATCAAAGATTGAAGCACTAGATCAAGAAAAATTAAAAGGAGTCAAAGGAAATAATTGATGATCTACAAGCACACTTTGAAAAAGCTAAAAGGAATGAAAAATATCTAAAAGCTTAATTACAAAAAGTAAGTTAAAAATGTGAAAGGTATGTTATTGAAATTTCCTCTTTAAAAGAAGATATAGAGAAAGAAGTCAATGATAAAGTAGTTAGTGATTCAAAATTTGAGGATAGCACTAACATGTTGAATAATATATTAGAAATCCAAAAGGAAATATCAAATAAGATAGGTATCAGATTTGAAAATAAAAAGAGATATGTTGAAGCTCTTACAAAAGAATTAAAAAAAAAGGGAAAAAGTGAATAATATAGAGGACATCTCAAACAAAGAAGATTGTAAGGAACAAAGTTACAAAATACAATTAAGATAGAGATACAAAAATAGGTTCTATTTTCATGGTTATTGTTTTTATTTTAATGGATATGGTCACAAGAAAATAGAATTTTAGAAAAGAGCTAACAATTTAGAAACAAGGAGAAGGAAACTCATGTAGAATTTAGTAGAAGCTACAACTCTTTTTCTTCTCTATCAATCTTTGATGAAGAGGCCATAATATGTTACAAGTGCAATAATTTTGGACACATAGCCTGGTATTGTAGAAGAGTGTTTGAGTCAATCAATAGGGACCAAAGTTTCAAGGTTCCATTCATAAAGAAGGTATAGACATGTTCATGGTAGAAGAAACAACCTAAATATTCTATGTTAGTTCAAATAGCTTTGCATGAAAGAAATGAAGAATAGCCATGGTTCATTGATAAAAGATGTTCAAGGCACATGACAAGAGACAAGAGTAAGTTCATAACTCTAAAGAAGATCAATGGTGGCATAATTGAATTCAAAGATAAAACCACTACTAGGATAGATAAAAATAGGTACTTTGAGTTTGGATAATGGTAGAACCAAGACTGAGAATGTATTATATGTAAAAAGTCTTAAGCATAATCTATTGAGTATAAGTCAAATATGTGATTAGGGATATAAATTAAAGTTTTATGTAAAAGGTTGTGAGATTAGAAGAAAAGATTCAAATGAGTCGATTGTAGATGCTTAGAGGATAGGACTTTATATGTATTATTAGATATTTTCACAAAGGCATGATCAAAGGACACATTCAAGGATCTTGAATAGGAGTTGGGAGTAATTTATTTTACTTCCTACCATTGAGGTTTATCATCAGTTGAGGTGGATATAAGTGTTATCTCCAAGTAGGCCCTTTACCATTAATGTCAAAGGGGGAGAATAATAGGTATAGGTATAGGTGTAAAAACAAGTATAGGGAACAAGTACATGTTGCTATAGTAAGGGGGAGTTATTGTATCTTTTTTTTAGATGGTATTATGTGCAAGTTTTAGGATGTGGTAGTTTCAATTTGAGGTTGCCATCAATGAAAAAAGGGGAGATTTTTGTAAATATTATCATTGATGTCAAAGGTCTAGCATTATTGGTGATAAAGGCCCCATTGCGTTTAATGGTGTTTTTAATTTTCATATCTTGGATAATGTGTGTTAATATTTATTTAACATTAATGAATATATTTTTGGTTGCATAAAGTCAAAAGAGGGCCGATGGAGAAGTCAAAGAGTCATGGGGTAAAAGATGAAAGAGGAATAGGATGCATTTTCTCATGAAGAGTCATCTTGAGGAATTCCAAGAGTCACCATGTGAAGACAAAAGAGGTATGGCACATTTTTCCATGAGGGGACTCTTTGAGGAATACAAAAAGTTACCAAGATAAAAACAAAAGAGGAAATGATGCTTTTGCTTATGAAGGGTCACCATAAGACTTTTTAGATTGAAGGATATGAAGGATCATGCAATTTTGGAACCATTTTCCAATTTGATTGAAGGGTCACGAAGGGTGAATTCCAAAGGTCATTTGGAAAGATATAAATAAAGGCTTGAGAAGCCATTTATAATATGTAAGAAAGGAGTATGATTTGTAATTGTTATATATATCTTAAAAGAGAAAAGGAGAGAAAAGAAAGAGATGTTGTAATGTGATATCATTTGTTGAGAAAACAACATTGAGAGATAGTTTTGTGGTATACACAAAAGGGGTTGTTGCTCCTATGGGTTAATTCTCATGAATAGTTGTTGTGTTGGTGCCTAGAAAAGTGGTTGGTACTCTTGCAAGTTGGTGCTTATGAATATTATAGTTTGATTTGGTTCTCATTCGTATACTTGAGATTATTCTCCATGGTTTTTCCCACATTGGGTTTCCACATTAAATCTTGTGTCTCTCTCTATCTTCCGTGGTGTTTATTATTTAAGTTTTATTTCATATCTTGAATGTATGGTTAAGTGAAATTTGTTTAAGTGAAAGTTTATGATATATTGATTAACCCCACCTTCTCAGTATATCTTGTGCTTAACAAGATGACCTCATAGTTTTTTCAAATAATAGAGTTGATCATGTAGAACATTTACAAACGGTATTTGAAAGGTGAAAGATATTTAAAATGTCACTAAATCCAAAGAAGAGCATATTTATAGTTATAAAGGGAAAAAGTTTAGGCCAAATCATTATCAAAGATGGAATTTCCATTGACTTTAAATGAATATAATCAATTTAAAAAATAAAACCTCCCAATAATAGGAAATAACTAAATTCTTTTTTTTCCAAGATAAACTTTGTACAAAAGTTTATTTCTAGATTTGTAGAGATTATCAAGATACTAAATGTTATGTGTAAGTAGGATGCTAAAATAGAATGGAAAAATAAATCCAAGAAATAATTTAAAGATATTAATACTACCATCACTAAATCTCCAATTTTAATTATTCCTAATTTTACTAAGGATTTCTTTTTGTACTCATTTTATTTAGAGCACACTATAGCAAAAATCCTCACAAAAAGGGTAAATGATAGTGAACAACCAATTGCTTTCAGGAGTAATAATTTTAATGATACTAAACTAAAATATTCAATGATAGATAAGAAAATATATTCCTTAGTTAAAATAATTAAGAAATTTAGGCACTATATTCTCCAAAACAAGATGTACACCATCATTTTAGACCTAGTTATCAAGATTACACTTTTCCAAAATGAATTAGGAAAGAGAAGAGGTAAATGGATGGCTAAATTAAAATAGTTTGATATTAAACTAATAAATTATAACATGTTATAAGGAAAAATAATCATCTAACTCATGATTGAAGTCAATCCATGTATTCATACGGATAATATAAATGAAGCACATGTAGCAGGTTGTGGTTGGTATGCCCACATCATCCACTACCTACTCATAAGTACATGTTACCTTGAGTTGAATAGAAATAAAATACAAGCCTTAAAGATTAGGTCATCTCATTACATAACAAAAAGGGAGTATTGAACAATAATTTTGAGTGAATATACTTGAGGTGTGTCTTAAGAGATGAAACTATATATCCTAGATAATTTTCATTAGAAGATAGGTAGTGGACATCCTTATATAAATGTCACATTTCATAATATCTTGAGGATGGGATACTATTGTCCTAAATTTTTTAAGGATACCCATAATCATGTTATAACATTCCATTAATGAAAATTATTTGGAAAGAGGGAAGTACATGATGTTATGCCACTATAACATATGATCGAAGGACACCCTTTTGCCCAATAGGTTCTTAATTTTGTTGGAGTAATCAGTCCAAATTATTTAGTGGGTCATAGGTTCATTTTAATAGATACTAATTATTAAATGAGGTTGACATAGGCCATGGATACAAAAAAATTTAGAGACCAAGATTTGATTAAATTTATGTAATAAAATATATTGACCTATTTAGAACTCTAGTTTCTTTATTTTGTGATAATGTTGTAGCATATTTACTAAGTGGGACTACAACAATGATATTACCATCAAGTTTTTATCAAATTACTACCCACATTGGAATGGAGTTGTTGAGTTCACTAAAAATAATTTTATGGATGATATCAATAAATTGACATAGGACAAAGGAAGTAAATTTCACCTACTACTAAAGTATGTACTTTCGGTAGAAATAAATAGTTATAAGTAATCCCTCAAGGCTTCACCTTTCTTAATAGTGTACGGACAATAACTAATTTTTCTTATTACTCTCAAACTAATAATGTATTAGTTTATGCAAGAGTATATGGGATAATATAAAAAGATTCAATCTAGGTTACTTGACATAGTCCATATTGAGGATGTATGAACATAAGCATTGTATAGCATCAGTAAGAACTAATACATTACCAAGAGGTGGTTTGATAAACAATCCAAAATGAGTATTTTATAATTTTAGACTTAGTGATTTTATAGGATAAGACACATGAAAAGAAAGGATAGTATGAGAAGTTCACTCTTTTATGGATTGGGGCATATCAAATCTCTAAGAATTTGGGAAATAATGATTTTCACCTAAGGGATCTCCAAGATAATGAACTTATTTTTTCCATTAGATAGGTATTTTTTAAAACATGTTTTCATGGCTATTATAGTAAGAGACACTTTGGAATGATTGTGAGTATCATCATAGAAGTAAGATTAGATTAGGTTTTATAATTTCTAGAGTAGATTTCCTACTTTATATAATTTACTTCCTTAGATATATCTCCTACTTTACCAAGATTATATTTCCAATCTTTCCTAGATTAGTTTTCTATTTTTAGCATTTGATTTGATAGTTAGTTGTGTTATGTTCTAGACTAGTTTCTTAAGTTTAATAATAATCTAGTCAGTTTATTATTTTGGAATCATGAAAAGACCTCAAAAAGTAAAAGGAGATAACTAAAGAAGTATATAACTTGAATCTACCAAGAATTTTTCTTTTAATACTTAGGATCTCGCAAATTAAGGAATGTGTTGCGATTTAAATCATGTTTTTATCTAAATTGAAAAATTTCACCAATTTTGTAATATTTACTCTAATATACTCATGCTAATTTTAGAAATACTTTTCATTTCCAAAGATAAACTACACTCTTACATGCTAAAACTTGGATGAGATATAATAAACATTAAAATATATGTATTTTTATATGGACATATTGATAAAAATAATGTTTCTTACATACACCCAATTAGCGGTGGTTCCTAACCCTTCATCCAAGAAATATTGTCTAAAAAAATCATACAAACTTATGGAAGGAGGGTGATTCAAGTAAAATATATTGATCCTATGGATTCCTAAATGATAATAGAGAAATGTTTAGATTGATATTAGAGGTATATATGCCAAGGATATGGATGACTAACTGGTAGTTGAGAAATGTGCATGCTTCCCTTACTATTTTTCTTAGAATCAATAAATTAAAATAAAACTGACAGTGTATGTCCAAATGTCTATCAAAACTATCATAATAAGACATAAATTAATTCCACATAATCACACATAGATATTAGAAATGAAAAGGGTTAGTATGTTTCATGAGGGATTTATAGTCCCTTTCAATTATCAGGTCTATTTATTATTTTCTTATAAGGTATGAAGTTTTATCATAATAAATTAAGTTTTTGGGTTCCTAAATACTCAAGAGTATTTCCCCACTGAGTCACAATTTGTTTTTCCCCAACACAACCTATTTTAAAAATTCAAATATGACCCATTATAGCTATAAAATGTTCATTTATGGTATAAATGAACATTACATTTCAAATATTAAATTAATCCATGGATTCTAAGGTTATTTTGGATTAATTTTGTATTTCAAAAGAGAAAATCAAAGCTCAAACATTTTATAAAATGGTTATATTTATCACTTTTGATATTTATTGTAAATGTTCACTCTAAATAGGGTTTTGGTTTGATTTACTAAAAAATAAAATGAGATGGTGTTCTAGTGAATCTTGAATTTTGTGTAGGTTATTTTTTAGACTTAGACTTATTCTAAATTCGATCCATGGCTACATTATTTGGATACACGTTTGTGTCTCATTGATTCTAGTTTTCTTGACTATAGTTTATTAAATCCTCCAAAATCTTAAAATTCATCCAATTTCAACATCAAGACTACCCACAACATATAGTTTAATAATTAGGCTTATTTTATCCACATAACTTATAATTCCTTGAGAATAAGATAAGTTACATCATAACATCAACTCAGAATCAAGTCAGGGTAAATTACACTATCAAAGTTTCAAAGGATCCTAGAGCCCCAAGATATTTCCACATGACATGATCCCTTTCACTTAGACTGTAATGGACCACAATGCACAAAATTTTCTCTAAATTTATCTATATCAGCATGGATTATCCATATGTCATGATCTTGTTCACTCAAACAATGCCTAAAAAAAAGGTACATTGTTAGAGTTATAATTTATCTAGATTAACGAGAGCTATCCATGTGACACCATATGAACACTCTCTATCTAATAGGTCTATGTACAACATCAAGTTTTCAAACTATCTATATTTCTAAGATCATGCCAAGTGATAGATATTGATAACTTAAAGCCTATAAATTAAAGGTATATTTCTAGGATTATATGTTCCATAAATCACTAAGAGATATCTACATGTCATCATCATGGTAAACTATAACCTACTGAGTAAAGTATGCAGTCAATTTTCAAAGAGACTATTAGAACCCCCAATAATTTAAAATGTGTTAGGATCACAATCTTTCAGTGCCTACCAAGAATATGTACTTAGTTAATAATAAAAATACCCCAGACTATGGATATAATGCTAAGTGATATAATCTCATTAACTCATGGAATATAATGGGTGTGAAATATTATTAGAAAACTAAAGATCCCCAGGTGAGTGGGATTGTGAAAAGTGTCAAAATTATGAAGATACATAACATAAACACAAATGTAAAATTTGATAGCTAGGTAAAATGATGATGTATTGGAAAAGGGAACCTATCTTACGGTGATTACTAAGCACTCATGGTGAACAAAAATCTACCACATGTAAAAAATAACATGCCAAATCTGACTAGAAAATTCAAATCAAAACAAAAAAACATAACTAAAAGCCACTAATGCATTAACTTTATATGAAATAAGAATTAAAGTCTTGAAAATTTTGGAAATATATTCATATTTCTAAATGACATCAAGTTACCATTTTCATAAGTCAAATATGAACAAATTGATAATTTGAACTACCTTATTATCAAAATCCCTAAATTTTCCTTTAGCAAATATGTGAGTAATTTTAGTTAATTTAAGATAAATTTTACAAAGTTACATAGTATGAGAATGGTTTTTTTTATCATAAGAATATCCAATTTAACCTCATTCCCCATGCACCATCATGGGTGGGAATAAATTTATAAACATAATATTTGATAATGGAGGACTTGAATTTTAAATTCCTCATTACTCAACCATTTTAGATGAGGTGAAAGACATAGATCTATATTTAATACAAGATCAAATATTTGAATAATAGTGAAGATACATTGATGATTTATTATTAGTCAAGACCATAGGATTATATAATGTGGTAGAAAAATCTAATGTAATGTCTGCATTGATTTACTTCATGATTTATTTATTAATGGTGTTATTACTAGGGATTTCCTACACTTCAAACTTCATATAAATGTAATATCATATATTTTTAGTGAAGCATTTGAGAAATACTTACAAATTCTAATGCCTGAGGTGACAGATGACCAATTTTTGGCTAATGCTTAGTTAGAACATAGTACATATGATAGGAAACTAAAAAATGGATTAATAAAGGATAAATATTGAATATTTAGGGTGTTATATCCTTAACCCCCATATTTAAATTTAGGCCAAGAATTTAAATAAAAATTGCACTGATGAATATATTACATGGTTTTCCTAGCTTCATTTATGTGCATAAGGAATGGGTGCCCTTTTTAGATATTATTTTGATCATTGACATAATTATCACACTCAAAAAATTCATCATTTTGAGGCTAAGGGAACAAATTTTTTGACTTAACAAAAGGCCTTGATGGAAATTTATATATGATGGCTGATGTAGTGGACATAGTCATGGTGACAATATAAAAGACTCGCGTGAAGCCCTGAGAACCATATAATAAACACATAAATGACATGGTATGTAATGAATATTTAATACTTCATGTTTACAAGATTAGAAGTGAAACCAAAAGAATTTAAGAAGACATTTATCCATAAATATACCAATCCATCTATTGCCATCATATTCATAGTCTTTCAAATAATATAATATTATGTATATAGAAAATATGGGATCACTAGTACTATCTTGTGTAGAACAAGATTCTGAAATGGGTTAGTTTCTATCTTAGTATTCAAATAAAAATAATATCACAAAGCATAAAACTTCAAGCTTGTTCTCTAGGGTGATCTATAATCATTAAATCAAAGAAATCAATACATGAAGATGAAATATATATTCACTTTTCTTGAAGACTCTATGTATCTATTTTTTGGCAAATGCTTTTGTTTGGTGAATGGTTATAGTATTATTTATTAATACATGTGTTTAATTTGATGGCATCTCCCCTTGTCTCTTATGGTTTCATTCAATTTATATGAAGAATGGTGAATCTTCTTAGAAATATTTTTGCATTAATTCTTTGCACATAGAAGATTAATATAAAATGGTCATTTCCCTTTTATTTATAGTTTGACTAAAATGATATGGACCATCCATCTCAAGATCAAGATGTGTAGTCTAAAATCAATTCACCTTTGAAGACCAATTGAAATAAACATTTAAATTAATATTTGGAGGAATGGAGTAATTAATAGGCAATGCCTTGCTTTTGACCTTTGTGATCACTTATGTCACAATGATGTCACTTTTTATTAAATTTTATTTTTCCAAAATTAATATTAGATAATTTGATGTGGATTTTTCACTAATAATTTAATTAGATTTAATTAATTAAGTGAATATGACTAGGATTTATGTAGTTCTTAGAGTTTAATTAATTTTCAAGCACTATTTATCAGAAACATCAATTTACTAGGTCAAAATTTGACTGGAAATGAATTAGAGGAAGGTAATGATTGAATACATGATAATTCCACAATTAGGAAAATATTAATGTGAATCAAGAATTACACATGATGAATGCAAATGAATCATATTATTTATGTGTTTTTTGTCTAATTTTGGTATTATTATAGTAATTTTCTTAGACTTATAATTTTGACATGAAAGTGGTGAGAATTGGATGTTTACATTTTTCCCCTATTTGAGGTGTTATGAGACATTAGGTATAGTAACATATTTTAAAGTAATGAAAAATTCATTAAGAAGAATTTCAAAAAAAAATCCAAAGAAATGATTGGTGATACATGATACCACCTTGAGAGAGTAGATGGGGATGAAAGACTAATATGGGATATAGAAAAGAGAAGGAAGAGATAGAAATATATTGCCCCCAAAAAGGGTGGTCTTGGTTGATAGATAATTATGTGCCCCAACACGGAAAATTTGATCATTTGTTTCAATGAGTTTCCAAAGTAGGGTATATTTTATTATTGATAACTCTAAAAGTTTTTCCCTAATAGGGTAAATTTTCATTTAAATAAATAATGGTTAGTTATGTGAATAAATAGTTAGGGGATACTAAGAAATGATAGCTCTATTGTACCATTGTAGATTTAGACTTTCCATATACTTATTTTTGAGATAACACTAATATAGTATACATGATATAAAATAACATGAATATGGTGCATAAGGACTAACCCCTAATCCACTATATAAATGAAAACATCATAACTATGATAAAAATCATGATGGGAATGCTAGTATATAGTAATAGATAGACTCAAGTGCAATGATGTAATAAAATTAATCATGATGATACCCCTATCAAAACTATGAAATGAGTTGAGGTGAAAACAAAAATGGGGAAAAAATATTATTTTAATGTAATATGTAAACAAAAATGAAAAAATAAAAAGATAGTGTCCAATTTCTTCAATAAATGCATCAAAACTAAAGAAAAATTCCTTAACAATTGCCTGACAAATACATGATATCATCTTATGGGTAGAGTGGAAAAATTATTTTTAATGTGTGGTCCCATGAGAAGAATAAATATATACATGCTTCAACAAACAAAGATAAAAAATTGGGTAGTTAGAATAAAAAGGCTCAAAAAATAGGCAATGAAGACAAAAATGAGCCCACTAGGAATAAAAATGGATCACAAATAGGTCCAAGGGGGAATTCAAAATTTTTACCATATATTCACTCATGAGGGGTGAAAACTCTTTATTTTTACCCTCGAATATTACAATCTTAAACTCTAACCTTTGCATGTTAGAGAGACTTAAAAAATAACTAATATCCCCTACCATTGACACCTTGGAGAGTGCATTAAAGAGTACCAAAAACCACCAAGGAGTGGGCCATCGATAGGTACCTATTTTTTTTTGTTAATTTGGTCATTAATTTTGTTTATGAGGCCATATAAGTAGGAAAAAAATTGACATTGGCATTACTAAAGAGAGAAAAATGGTGAATTCAACAATGCAAATGATCGGAATTCCACATAAAAATCAATCTCATGATGAAATTGGATAGATCACAAAAATAAACAAAATCTACCAAAATAGTGAAATCATATATATAATTAAAAATCACATAAATGATGAAAATGTGAGTCAAATAGTGGTATCACTAGGAAAATGGTAGTATCACAAGTCAAATAGTGGTGTCACTAGTTAAACCTTGAAATTTCCCAACAAACATCCATGACATGAAAAATGGTTAAGTCACTAAAAATAATGAGATCATCATGCCAAATGGTGGGATCAATACACCTAATATTTAAATCCTAGACCTAAGGAGTAATATGGTGAAGTTGACCCATAAAATGGTGAAGATGTTTTATATAATGGTTAAGTCAATAAATAAAATGGTGAGGTTGCCAAAAATGGCAAATGATCTAGGAGAAACTGGAGATTAGGATAGAAGCATAATTCTCAAATAAATAATTATAAATAATGGTAGGTTGATCAACTATAAAAAATTAGACAAGCTCCTAACTTGATTAGCTTTGGTTTGTGTAAGAGTATAAAGTAGTCATCACAACATGTGAGTGATGCTTAGGTGTATTAAACCAACTTGATATTATGATAAATAGGATTATGGGGTTGTTATAGGTAGTATATTTATGACGCATAGCATGGATACCAATGATTCAATTAGATCATGTATACCTATCAATGTTACTAGAGTGCTAACATTCTAAGATGTCTGCTTTCCATCTACCTACTAGGTAGGTTACTATAACCCTATAGGATGTACACTAGATTTTAGGAGTGTTTATTCTGGGCTGATGGATCTATTCAATTCCAGAGGGATGGATTATAGTATTAGAGGATTATATTGGAGTGACACACCTGGTTATTATTGAGATTTCCATTGATATTAATTCATTAAAGGACTTGGATTAGCCTCTAGTGATTATTCTGGGAGTAAAACCACCTACACCACATAACATAGTGCCTTGAGGTATTAATTGTGTTGGATCTTTTCAACACCCTATTGCTACCTAATAATGGTGGCTAATACTTTAATATTAGATTGATAGGCATGATCCAAAACATGGTAGAATATACTACACACTTTACATAGGGATCTATCATATTTTTACAACTATATATATTTATATATGATCATGTATTAGATATGGTAAAGCATTAGACATAGTACTCTCCTCTAGGTCTAGGTTGGGAAACATATCACTATAGAGTAGCATGTTAAATATTTATTTCAATGGTTATTAGAGGATCTAATTGCCTATGTTTGGGTTTAGATAAGATCAAGGGTATGATTCCACCAAGGGTATTTATAATTTTATAGGCTTTCCATCATTTAGATGGTGGATGGATACTTTATCTAGCATTTGTACCTAGCGATGTAGTTGAGGTGGATAAAGGATAACATTATTATTTTTATATTTTATCACCTTAATACATCATATGTCATCATGAATTAATTATGGAGACATATAAATTAGATTATGTAGTGGTATTTTAGCTTATAGAAGGACATGCTAGATGGGCCCCACTTTTTTCATGCATGTTACATAAGAGATTAAAGATTGAGGGATCTTAATACCTAAGGCCTAGGTCATTATAGGTTTTGACATGGTATAACCTATATTGTGGGTGTACATAGGTAGGGATCAGATGCCAATGTCACACATGCCTATAAAACATGGTGGGTAGGTTTTTAACCTATCAAATTGACTAGATGTCAGCCCCAACATCTATGGAAACATAAGAGAGTTTGATAGAGGAAGGATGTCGATAAAGTATAGACACATGTATATAGATAATTTTATTCACAATAGGTAATTCCCTAGGCCATCCAATATAATTCAAGATCCAATTTATTAGACAACCTAGTAAGTATTTCATATGCCTATGTAGCATATAGCACAATAGTTATTTCATCTATCATTTATATAGGGTGGTGATAGAGATTGAGATGTGGATGAGAGGTAGGATAGGGTCTTCAAATAGACACATAAATAGTTGAGGTATTAGGTCAAGACTCAAGACATGATATAAGAACCAAAAGGGCTAGAACCTCTATGATGGTGATTGACATAGGTGTAAGAGAGGTGGGTCTCTCTAGCTCAGGCATGGATATTGATACTAGTGTAGGTATAAGAGAGGTTAGGCTCTCTAGATCAGGGAGATTAATTTATGACTAGACACTTACTAATATATTATAGTGTGAGATCACAACATGATTAGAAGATATTATTAGTTTAGAGCATGATGTGGTAGGCCTATGAGCTAAGCTAGATAGAACATAGGGTGAGACCACTAGGCTATAGGGTATTATCATAGCCTAAGATTTAGAGATTAATTCTTTGAGAGGGTAGGTGGATCAACTGATAGGTGTATAGGCTCAATTTACTAGGGTCTAGGCATAGCTAAAAATGTGGGATGTAAAACTTTTGATGATCTATAATCACCTAAAACTGACACTTGAGTACTAATAGTGTTACTTGAGACCACCTTTCTTATCTTAACTTTATACCTATCTTAGAGCCTATTTTCACACTTATCCATCCTTTGTGTAAGTGATAATCATCCCCAATTATACCTAAATTATTATTATTACCTCATTATTGCATCTTATCCCCTTATTCCTAGGGTTATGCTACTTGGGTACTATCACCATAATAGGGATAGTAGTGCCACATGGTGCTAGTGTCCCAATAATTGTGCTACTATCATTTCCCTTATTATTTAACAAACATATGTCTTTTCAAATCTTATAACTCCTAGGGTCAGCCTAGACATTCTTTAACACCCAAAAAATTAATACAAAGGTATAAATACATGATTTTAGCCCTTTATCCACTAGATGGAAATTATATGCAAATTACATACACAAAATCAAAACTAGTTGTGCAAATTAAGGTTGTGAATCCTTATTATACCTTACTTATACATACTACCATGTACAACATTCCTAGTCTTATATTACTTAGATTTATATCCTCAAGAACATTCAAAGCAATCAAGTCAACTATCATAGTCTCTTCACTTGCACTTGTACTAATACTTAGGTAAGAAGAACTACATCAAGATTGATCCCTCTTTAGATTATTGGTATGAAGGAAACTCTCATCACATTATCGTGTTAAGGATGTCCATCCTACCCCATTAACAAACACACTTTTCATCTTATATCAATTGGATTACCTAGCAATATTGAGGATAAGGGGTTGCTCATAAAATCAGTAAAAATAGGCCATCTATAGG
This sequence comes from Torreya grandis, assembly GCA_037957365.1. Taxonomy (NCBI): domain Eukaryota; kingdom Viridiplantae; phylum Streptophyta; class Pinopsida; order Cupressales; family Taxaceae; genus Torreya; species Torreya grandis. The sequence continues at coordinate 45,371 of JARHVA010010862.1, forward strand.
GTTTTAGAACTTGTGCACACATGAACAAGCCTTATAGATCTAGACATAGGTGTACATATAATCTTAAAACAACCATGTATAGAGGACACTATCACCAGAACAAGAACATTAATATCACATAGTACTACTATCTAATTAGGTTTCTACTATCTAGGAAGAGTTTCAACACCTAGGTCTTATTTGTAACACTTAGACTAGTTTATACCTTAGTTTTTAGACTCTGGATCATTTATCTCAATCATTTTCTAGGTAAGTTCTTCTTTGTATTATTATTATATTTTTAGAAAGGTAAAAATTATGCAATTTGATAATAGATCAGTGGCTATGTTTATTTCATATTTCTACCATAATTTACTATAGTCACCTCTTTAACAAACATAGGACTTACATTGATCTAATTCCTATAAGGTTAAAACATTTGGTGAACCTAACTTACTTTGAAATTTGCATAAAACATAACCCTAGATAATCCTAGGGTTTTTGTTTCAAGACTTTTAGGGCCCTCATCCATATTTATATTTCATATAATAATGATAATAATTATGGATGAAGTTAATTACTTTTTGATCCAAAGTTTTCTATCTTATTTTACATGCCTATTTCCTTTCATTTGGAATGAATTTAAAGACTACATAAATACATATGTTTATGTTTCTTTAAATTAGTTCAAATATATGTCATATTTCATAACATGTTATCTTTATCTTAAGTGTAATTGAATTAATAAGAAAAACCTTATAAACATAGAGCATTTACTACATAATCTAGTAACTATGTTTCAATTTTCAATTTCATATCTTATTAATAAGAAATAATCTCCTCCTCCTCATCTCCATGAGGGTGATATCCAATTAGAGGGTGATATCTAATTTCCCTCTAACTAGGTCCATAATATAACTCCTCCAAGTGATGAAGTAGCATATATTATTTTTAATAATGCCCATACTCATCCTCTCCACACCATTCCCCTACAGGTTGTGTGCCTACATGTTCAATCAAGAGCAATTAGTGTTTTCACTAATGTGACTATAAGGGATAAAATAATTAGTATGATCATGATAATATCAAATTTACAAAATCAGATTTAGTTATTATGTGAAAAGGTCACATTATTAGAAAATCAGACTACTTGTAAAAATTCTTAAGAATATGTTAGTGTAAACCATGTATATGCATCTACACCTAACAAAGTTGTGCCTAACACTCTTTCATATATAAATCATAAATTAAAACACAATGCAACTATTTTAAGTGATTCATAAAAAATAAATATGTCTAATAATATTTCAAGTTAGATACTAAAGGAAATTATTAAATATAATTTATCAACCTACCTCCTCAAAACCTAGTGAAGAGATCTAAATATTATTGTGCATATCATATAATTCATGGGCACCACACAGATTCATGTTTAACATTAAAAATAAAAATATAACATATACTTAATATAGATGAATCACATACTAACACATCATCCAAACAATATACAATGGCACATCTACAAACTCAAAATGGGTCAAATTTAGAAACATACAAAAGTGGTTACCAAAGCATAGCTTAGAATAATAGAAGGTTAACAAAGCATAATCAGATCAAGAAATAATATAGAAATAATAGGTAAATAAATTCAAATATATAAATACAGCTCTAAAAAATGAGTCTCAAATTTTAAATTAGTATGGATTTGCTAAAAAATATCTACAATAGTTTGATTATAATGGTAAAAGTTTGGGCAAGCAAGCCCAAGGCATCACTACTATTCTAGTAATTGATAATGTTGGTAAATAAATTTTGGTATTTATTAAAATCCTAATTCAAATCATTCATGATATATTATATCAAATAAAAATATTTAGATACATAACATATGTTACAAAAAAACTAGGACTTAAGTTGCAAAATCAAAACCATGTTAAGCCAACAAACATTCTCAAAAAAAGTATTTCTAGAAAAAGATCCTCTAGAGCACCATATTCCTACAATAATCCTAGTTTTAAAGGGAAAAATCACAATAGATATTCCAAAGTGAAATATATAAACTTCAACTCCATAGTATGAGGCAATTGCCTATGCTCATCCAGATGCAACAAAAATCAACACTAGCATTCTAGGTTATTATGATTATCATGATTTTGATGATTAATAATACAAAATTCATATTGAAACACCACTCAAATATAACATAGTAATTACTCTACATGAGATATTACCATTCCTATTTTTTTTCATAGGCCATAGTTATAGGGAGTCTCCCTTGAGAATCATTAGTTAGTATTGTTTCTACCTTCGTATACATACTTTCCTTCTCTTTTTCTCCTTGTACATAATTTCATTTTCATGTTTATTATACATAGATTATACAAAAACAATATAATATTTAAAAAACATAAAAATATTCAAAAAATATGCAAAAAGCATAAAATTATAGATTGTATGCATTGTCATGTTTACATCACTTATATTTTCCAGACACTACATATGCTAGCTATCTTAGTATAGTTGATTTTATGATACATACATGCTTCAATTGATCTTCCCAAGTGCTTTTATATTTCTTACAAGACCCAAGTCTACTACAAATATCTAAATTTACTATTATTTAGCCACTAGGGGCATATACATAAACATGTGGGTTCCTATGTAGTTTTGATTACTATGTTACATCTTCATAAACTCTACATCACAACTTTAACATTGTTATATCTTGATATTTATGATTCTACACTTACTCATATTTTTTACTAGATACTATGACATTATAATCATAATATATACATCTTCACTCTTACATAGATGTGTATTACATGCTCATGTATATTTTTATTTCTATATTTCCTAGTTTAGAAATTATTATATCTCTATGATTATTATATTTGAGGGTCTTTGAATATGTCATTGCTCTTTGGATCTACCCCACTTATTTTCGTATTATGTAATCTTTGGACATATGCTCATGTCCTCGTGTATTCTTTACTAATTATGTATGTGGACATTTTAACATTCCTTTTTATGTGGCTCTAATCCAACTTGATTTATTATATATGTGGACATTTGAACATGTCTTATATGTCTTATTCTCTTAGATTTAGTGGCATGTGCCCATGTTCATTAGATTATGGCCCCTTATCATAATTTACATGCCTCATATGTGTTGTACACGTTATTTTTTGTATTCTTCATGGCCATGACACTTATATATTGGCTGTTACAGACTCTAGTTTAAGATGCCATGAGGGACCTCTTACATCTCCCATTCCTACTTGGGTGTCATGATGGACATCATGCCCCATCCCCCTAGGTAGTTACTTAGTTATTACTTTGATTTGTTATTAACCACATTATTATATATATCTTGATAATCTTATGAATGATATACATAAAATACATCACACATTATAAAATTATACTTAGATTATCTTACATTTTTATGTTATGTATGCACATTATATTGGATTATTATGTAAATATCATATATGCTCTGAATAACACACATCTTGAAAATATTTATATTTTAAGGATAGTTATTTCATAGGTTCAATAAGTCCCCTCAAAATAAGTGGAGCTGTTAAGGGTTTATCACAAAGATCAGGCTCCCATAATGCATTCAAAGTACATTTTCATCACACATGCTCATATTATAGAAATTAGACTAAATTAAACATAGAGGGAAATTAGTGACATAGAGAGTAGTACAATTACATAGACATCAGAGTAGTCAAACGTTGGTGTACAAATTAGGAAACTATTGACACATGGTGTTATTATCCAAGATATCACATTACTATCTAGTATCCTCAATTTAAAAAAAAATATGTTGGGTAGAAAAAGTATAGTAGGCATAGTTCAGGTTTGCATAAGTCTAGTTATATATTTTGCCACTTTAACTTAGATTTATATTATTTTAAATTAGATTCAAACAATTTTTATCAAATTAATGTCATCATGAATGGAATGACCATTCCCATTTTTAATTTAGATACTTAGATACATATTATTACAACTCAATCTAGAATCTATATGCTCAAATATAACATTTGGGGGCATGTGAGTGGCACATTATGTTTATTTCTCACCTACAAACTAGTTGATCATATGGAATGATGAATTCTACATCATTCTATATAATGTATACATTATACATCATATATTAGGTTATACACTAGTTTCATGCCTTAATTCATTTACAGTGGTTAACATTCCCAAGTGGCCTAGATCCATCTAATATACTTGAGTGACCATATAGCTAACATTTTTTGTTACATCATGTTGTTTTAGTTTAAGATGCATCTATTACACATGGGTATCCTATGATGGATTCATACTCTACTTGAGTTCTTGAGCCACCTACATGAGAGGGTTAGACACACCATAAATCCAATCTAAGCTATTCATAAGTCATGATCCACCAAGGAGTGGGAAATGATGGATTCAAATATATATTGAGCTCTTTAGCCACCCACAAATAAGGATTAAGAAATCAATTACCTTAGCCCAAGATATTCACTAATTAATCACTATATACATGCACACACATAAGTTATCACTAGGTTTATGCATTGGTCCACATACCTAATGAGGTGTATTCATTCCTTTCCTCTCTCTTATCCCTTTACTCAGATTTACCTAATTTTACTTATTTACTCAATTTTATCTTTGATTTTTATATCTCTTAAGGAATGATATATGCACATGTCACTTGCAAGACACACAATGGAGCATTATTCACATGCTTAGATCTAGTCTCATGGGCTTCACCTCTTAGGTAAGTCTAGGCATGCTTTTTCCCCCTTTACCCTAGTCATTTCACTTTACTACATATGAAGGGGTGAAATTTAATAACCTAAAGTTGGCACTTGAGTTCTAAGAATTCTAATTAAGACCATTTATCCCTAGCTTATCACTAGACCTATCCTAGAGCCTATTTTCACACTTATCTAACCTTTGTGTGGGCCATAGGCATCCCTAGTCATCCCAAAATTAGTATTAAACCCTCATTCTTACATCTTATCCCTTCATGCCTAGGGTTATACCAACTATACACTAATGACATAATAGGGATAGTACCACCACATGGAGCTAGTTTCCCAATAATGGCACTACTATCGTTTCCCTCTTTGTTTCACAAATGGATATCTTTTCAAATATTAGAACTCCCAAGTGCATCTTAGGAGTCTAAAGAGCACACAAATGATGATTAGTTAGTGAATCAAGTAAAAATCCATGTATAAAAATGCAATGAAACTAAACACTCTTTCCTAAGAACTAAGGGGAGAATAACACAATGGCTAAAACCACAAAAAAGTGATAAAAACACACAAGAATTTTACCTCCTTGTTGAAATTAGTATCCACTTACAACATAGTAAATGTTCTTGCTAGGATTGGATTGGCTTTGTATGAATCTTTATATAAAATTTCAATTAAAAAATTAATTTAATAGATTCTTGAAGGCATTTATATATAATAACCTTACACACAAAACCTTATTTAGGTAGAGTAAGGGCACTTGTATTTATAGGTATTAGAACTAAATATAACCCTAGGGAGGTTAGGTTTAATTCTAACTTTGTTTGAGTCTAAAATAACCTAGGTTGAGTCAAGTTAACCCTTGATTGGGTCAAAGCACTCATAAATTCTTGAAAACTCATTTTTACATATTTATAAGTCATGACAACTAAATTTAGATATTTATGAAGTTTTGACTCAAGTTTTTGTAATATTAGTATTTAATAAATCACTTTATTAGCTCCTTTGACCTTGACTTCATGTTTAGATAAAAATATCTTTTTAGATAAATGAAATTCACTAATTAAAATTAGAATTTTTACTTAGTAAATTTAATTGATAATTAATGTTTAATTAATCTTGCTTAGTGATTTTATATTTTGGTAATTATTTTTAAATGTGTTTGCATTAATAGCTCAACAAGCTAAGAATACCAATTTACTATGTCACAAATTGACTAAGGTTGAAAACAAACTAGGTTATGGGTGCATACAAGGTAATACCCTAAAAAAGTAAGCCTCAACATTTTTTTGATAAACTATATCCATTACATGGATGAATTTTGGAAATAGAGTGACTTCCAAGCTTTTTTATGTCATTTTCTATAAATCAATATGATACCTAGTTTAGACACAAAAGTGGCCAAAAATGATTGTCTATAGTTTGCTCTTATTTAATAAGGAATTGTGATACATAGGAAGAATAATTTCATTTAAAAAAATGAAAAATCCATTAAGAATAAAAATAAGATGATGATTGAGGAATGACGCTCCAAACTAAGTTTGGGAAGGTTATGATGCCCACTCATGGGAGTGGTCAACACATACGATAGATGGATGATCCCTTGAAAAGAGGTAAGAAGAAGAATTAAATTAGCCCATGTATGAGATTAATGCAATTGAGCTAATTCTTTTATATGTTTATTAAAATATTGATTTACCCAAAGGTGGTTACAATTAGTAATGGAGGTTGAGATATTGATTTTCCCAAAGGTAGTTATAATTAGTGGAATAAGTATGTGAACTCATGGGGAAAATGGGTCAAAATAATGAATTTCCAAAAGGTGTTTATAATAATTTTGAGACATGGATTGAATAATTATTTTCCTTGGTATGGAATATTTGATCGTGATAAATTGGTTGGGCCATAGTTGGGCAGATTGGTAAGTGTAACTCAAAGATATAACCTACCACATAGATTAAAGATGAGTGGTCACAAACATAGGTATGATGGTCTAATAAATTTTCAAATACTAAGTAAGCCATAAATAATTAGGCACATGAGGATGTTCAAAGTGATGAAAGAGATGATTAGAATAAAATAGTGGATATGGAAGAATAATTGTGATGATAATGATAGTTGAACTAACCCAAGATATTTCATATATCCAAGCACTACCTACATAGTCCAAATGGACCTCAAGCCAATTTAGTTCACCCATAATGGGAAAAAATGTAGTTAGGAATATATTGGAGGAGTAAGAATTAATCAATGTGGATGACTCATGTTACCTACCAAAGTGAAGATGCTCATCCTTATTAGCATTGATACAACTAGAATGGTTAATGAGTTAATTTGATCAAGGAATAGAGAATAATTTATAATGTACCAAAAGGGTCCAAGAAATCTCATGTAATGAACCCATAATAATGGTTTTATAGTGAACTAGTATAGAGGATAGATATGAATTTGGGGTACCTACTAGTATGGAGATATATATTCTAACTAGTAGGGATTACAATTCATTTGTGGCTTAATTACTCTACATTTGGGTGATATTTGTGATATGTCAAGTTTGTGATATCATATAAGTACCTCTCACTGCATTTATTGATAGTTTCATTATCAAAAAAATTGTTATATCACGTGATGGTATGCATCATGATATAAAACACCATGATGATTTGGTCTTAATGTGCATAATAACTTAATCCCTATCTAATAAATAATTGAAAATAATGCACCAATGATAAAAACCATGATTATAGTGTTGATGTATGAGTATGGATGGACTTAAGTAAAATTCATAAATAATCACCTAATGAATGAATATAAAATGAGTCAAGCCACACAAATGAAAGTAAACAAAAAACAAAAAATTAAATAAACACACACAAAGTTTGAAATTAAAAGCAATAGAAGGAATGATGTTCTCAACCAGGTTAACATATATGTGTGAAGGCTCTATGGAATGACAAAATGATAGAATAAATAATAAAGGATATATGTAATGGGATGATATGTGTGGATAGGATATCCTATTATAAGTTGAATGCTTTGGTTTTGACCCAGCAAGGTAAAATTTTTGATCTTTGGCTAAAAGCGTGAATTGGATGGTGCCCCTAAAAAAGAATAAATTCAAAGGAAAGGTCACACCCCCAGAGATACATGGCCTCAAATTAAAAAATAGATGGTGCCTCTAATCAAGGATACATGCAAAGGGAAGGTTACACCACAAATAGTAATGGATTAGATTGGAACAAATAATGAATTTTACCTAATAGGGAAAATCAAGGATTGATGACTAAGTTAAAGATAGGGACAATATTTTTGGATTTTGGGGATTTATATCTCTTGAGGAGATTGTAAGTTAATTTAAAATATTTAAGCTTCTAATATGTCTTCAATTTTTTTATATTTTTTTGGAATCTCAACTCATTAGATATTGACAAGATACCACTCACAAAATGGCTAGAGCATGGGACAAACCAAGGGGGTATTAGTGCATCATTTTCAAATTCATAATAGACACAAAATCATCTCATAAAATGGTGAGAGTAGTTTATTAGGCTAATCAAAAAATGAAGAGAATGTGGCTAAAGGGTGAGTGAGATGACCTCAATGTAAATTGAGCACTACCTATATATTCCTGAAGGACCTCATGTCACTATAGTTCCACCTTATAGTAGATGAATGTTTGTAAATGTTTCTAAAATTTTGAGTTTTTTTGGTATGTCAGCTCAATGGAGGATTTTGAGATATAGGATGGGATAAATCATAAATTGGATTGATAATGGCAAAAGGGTTGATTGATATAGCCTCAATGTAAATTTTCATTGAGTGTTGCCTACATAATCCTGAAGGACATCATGTCAATATAGGTCAAAATATGGCAAGGTATGAAAGGATGGTAAGGCGAGGCAAAGGGAAAGGAAAGGAAAAAGGAAAGGCAAGGTAAATGGAAAGGTAATGAAAATGTAATGGTAATGTAAGTATAATGATATGAATTAATGGTAAGGCAAGGCAAAAGGGCAAGTTATGATATTATTATTCTTGCTAATATGGAGTTCCATGTCATGATCAACATATAATACAACCAGAGTGGTCAATTATTTAAATTATTAGCCCAAAACCCCTAAAAATATCTACTCTATCAAGAACCTACCACTAATTTGGACACCAATAATGTTATTATGATCTTTGTTGGTCATTGATTACTTTTAATCTAAACTTCGATATAAGATGTCTTCATAGCCTATGTAAAGTAAAGTGAGGAAAAGGATTGTAAATAAGGATAAGAATTGGATAAAAGGTTATATTTAGAAATGTAATATAGGTTTTTAATGGAGGAATGGATAATAAAGAAATTTATAATATTTGGGGAACAAATGAAGATTAATATTTTTTGGCACACACAATGTTTCTAATTATAGTTTCAACATAATTTTTATTGTGGCAGGGATAAAGACTTTTAAATATACTCTCGATAGGATGACCAAATTTTTATATTATTTGGGCCTAAGAGATGATACCATATTATTATGTTGTATATTTTATGTTATATTTATGTTATCTTTAATAATTTTTCCATCAATTAATAAAAAACTATTGTGTTTAGCTATAACACCTCAAAGAGGTTTTCACCAATAAATTTGTCATGATTGTCCCATACTTCCTCTAAGAAGGTTTCACTAAGGAATGTTAAATTTTGACTTTGATTATATTTTATCACCTCAAACAAGGTTTTACTTGAATATTTTTAGTTTGAAATTTATTTTCTCCCTAATGCCTCTAAAAATATTTCACTAGGAGATTGTTATTGTTCTACATGAATGTGGTCCTGGTTCCCCTAATATTTTACAACTGATATGTCACTATAGATGTAGTTAAATAATGTGTGATTCTATCATTCCTAATATATGCTTATTAGAAGTGGAATGTTAATATAGTGGATAGGTTGGTTGGTGTTAATAGAATATGGAATGGTGATGTAATGGTAAGAGCCAATGCGATCCTTGTATAATATACTATGAGAAATTATTTTGATGCTAAATTAATCATCCTTGAAAACTATGGAAGTATCAAAAATGTATTTGAAATTATCTACAACTCATGTGTAACTAATGCCATAACATACACTAATGTATTATGATTATGAAGCAAAGACTAACTCAAAGGATTCTAAATCTGATGTTGAGATCAATGTTAATTCTACTTTTGATACTAAATCTGATATAAGTTTAAGAATAAAACCTAAATTTAATGTTGATTATTATTCTAGTGTTGTGACCATGATGTTATGTTGAATTTATGGTATTATATGAGTAATGTCATATGTTTTAAGAATAGGATCTTAAAAAGTAGACTCATCCAAAAAAAACTCCATAAAGACTAGCTTGTTAGAGTGAAGCTTCTCAATAAAAGGGAAATTGTCAACATACAACTCCATAGAGATTGACTTGTCAAAGTAAGGATCCTCAAAGATATGGAAATAGTAGAAATAATTATTTAACCAAATTTGGTTATAATAATTAAGGGGTGATTCAATAAATATTGGCTTGTCAAAGTGAGAATCCTCAACCAAAGGTAAAGTGTCAAAGGGTGATTCAACATAGGTTAACTCATCACAAATAAGTGTTTCAATAAAAACATCATGGATTAGTTGGTATTCTTGTTATTGGTTTACACTTGGTTCAAAAATATCATATATGGACACATTTTTATCTTTAAATGATGTCTCTTAGAGAGGTAATGATTTGATCTATTATGGTTCGAAGATAAAATTAGATTTTTTAGAGTAGGGGAAGATCAACAATGAGTGAAGAATAACTTGTGGTTCAATAATGAGATCTTTTTAAATAGGCCCCTCTAATATGGGATCAAAAAATATTCTATATGGGTCTAGGATGGTAACTATGATCCTTCTAGTTATAATTATACAACCTTATTGGGATAGTGAGCTATCAGATTTAGAAGGGCCTAGAATGGTAATCCTTGGGTGCTACGGAGCTTGGTTACTAACATAGGATAAACAAAGAGAGACTATAATTTTAATACCTGGTAAATATAGAGATTTGATATTAAGATATGCCAAAGGAAGGGGGTTTAGAATTTTAATCCTTGGGCATTTTGGAGGTTGGTTATAAATGTGAGCGAAAGGAGGAGGTATGCAATGGTATTCCTTGGGCATTGTGGAGATTGGTTGTTGATGATACCCAAAGGAGGTCCTATAATGGTAGTCCTTGAGTGTTATGGACTTTGGTTTATAACTCATGCTAAAGGAGGCTTATTATCATATGTATTAGAATGGGTACCATTATCATTGAAAGGGATAACTTGACACATTCATTGGCCCAAACAAGGGTAAGTTAAACATATGATAATTGGTATGGATTTATTTTGAAATTAGAAACTAACACATTGAGGGGGGCCTTGGTATATGAAAATGGTTCTAAATTTTATCTTAGTTATGAAATTAACTTGGTCTAGTTCATGTTTTGGAAGAAGAACTAGTCTAGGAATAGGTCTTGGTTTGAAATAAAATGAGACTTGGAATAGGTAATTGGTTGTGGTTCAAAATGGTTTGAATTAACATGGAATTATATTAGGTATATGTTAGATTTGGATTTATTTTCATGGTCTAAAAGGGTTAAAAAATGACCTTGATTTGATTAGAATGCGAGTTCCAAAATAAACCCTAATTTCACATGATGGGTCAAGTTGGTTGAAATACTAATGTTTTAAAAAGGTTAATTATAAAATAGTAAATTTGAACATGGAATTTACCATTGGTATATAAATATGAAAAAAAACTAGTTTAGGTACATAGAATAGGTCTTATCATAAACAAACATGGGCTATGCATTTTAAAAGAAGCTCAATTGAGGCACGTAAAATAGGGTTTGACATAAATAAAATTGGGCTAAGCACTTCAATTTGAAAAAATCTTGAGTCTAAAAATATATATTAGAAACAAATGGAAAATTTTGTCTTGATGAAAAGTATATTATAAATTAAACTAAAAATCCATCCAATTTGCACAATCTAAACACATAAAGGTGAATCACTCAAGCCCAAGTTGTAGAAAAGTCTCAAGCATAAACCAAAAGTTTTAAATCTAAAATTCAAAAGATATATTTTGAATGAGATTTTTGAAAGAATTGGATTTATAAATAAACAATGTCCTAGGCTCAAATGGATAACATAACCATGCATTTTGGGAAGCAAAAGTGTGAATGGTTTCAAACAAGGTAAGGTTTTAAAACAAGAATGATAGTGTAACAACACTTCATTAAAAAAGTGGCACAATAAGATGGTTCTTAAAGAAACTCCAAGGATTTTTTTAAAATATAGATTAAAAATGGTTTATTTAAAAAAGGGACAAAAAAATGATTCTTGGAGAAACTACAAGGTAAAATTTTAAAATAAAAATTATAGTGTAACAATGCTCCATTTAAACAAGTGGCACATAAATGGTTTTAGAATAAAATCCAAAGAAAATGTTTAAAAAAAATGGGCAGAGTAATAAATTTTAGATAAAAGTGGTTGGTAATACATGAAGGTTTATAATAATTTCAATTATGGAATAAAAATGGACAAATTTATATAAATAAAATAAAATAGGAATAACACTAAGTGCACGTCCTATCCCTAAAACCGACAAGGTGTGCATAGCTTCTGCTAAAGTTTCCATCAATATATGAATTCTTAAAAGGGATTACGTGCTAATACAAACATTAAAAAATAGGTGTAGGTATATTTTTTAATCCCCCATCTCTCAATAATTGGTATGTGGCATGAATTTAGAGTGTGAATCACTTAGCATTTGGCAAGATATTATGAAAAAAGTGGGTTTGACTAAAATATATATGTTATAAACACACTAAATGGTCCCAAGTGTGGATAACATAAGGGATAATCACATAAATTATATTCAAACTCAATAAATTATTATGCAAATGTCTAATCATTTGCATAATGACTTCATCTATGTATTGCTTAGTGAAGTCTGAAGTTTAGCTTGAACCGATGAAGTATTTTGGTAGGATTGGTAGGATAATCAGTTCTCCACTATTCAATCTCAGTATCACATGACCAATTTATATTCCCACCATATGGTGGGTTGGTATTATGATGGGAGATGAAACCCTATGTCAACACACCCCTAAATAGCTTGACATGAGGAGATTAACTCTTTCTCACAAACCAAATGCAATAAAATAAACAAATGAAAATTGGAAAGACTTTGTAAGTCATTTATGGGTCACCAAAGTCACTTGAATCTTGGGGAGATCATATGTGATTTTATTTCCATTCTAGGATAAAAAGACAAGGAAATAAAGAAAGCAATTTTTGTCACCCGAGTTCCCTATAGGGGATGAGGGAGAGCATAAATGCAATTTTTTAAGTTTGCCACAAACAAAGAATTTAATATAGGAACTTTGAAACTATTTAATAAACAAAGATCAAACAAAAGGATCAAATATCTTAAGATATATAAACTATATTGAATTATCATTGTAAAGTTACCAAATCAAATGTGAATGAAGTTTTATCCCCTTGGCCTTGTTTGATTTTTTAAAATTGAAATGCAAATAGATAAGTTTGTTTAGCTCAATTTTAAGCACTAAAACAAAAGTGTGTATGAGAATTAAAAATTTTTAGGGATCTCTTTCTCTACTTGGGTTCTTACAAAAATTTTAGGGGGTTATCTTGTATTTAGGTGAAAATAAAATAAAAAAACAACTTTTCATTTTTATCTCTTGAGTTTCTAAAAAACTCAGAGTGAAATCATTTATTATCCAATAGAGAGAAGTTGTCAATTCTAGTGTAGTCACTATTTTACTATGGTATAGATAGATAGAAACTAGTTTGTGGTAAAGCATCCATTAGATAATGGAAAAGGCACTGATTATTATACGTGAAGTCATCAATTATAACTAAAAATAGGTGAAGACATCATAATTACTTGTAAATATACCTATTGATGTTTTTATGTAGCTGGGACGATGTTGCAATTTATATTTGTTGTTGTCACCATAACATAAGGTGAAGCTGTTATTTCAAATTTATTATTTCTATAGAATAAAATATAGTAAATAGTGGATAGAAAAGGTGAAGTCACTATTATATAGTGTCAAGTCAATAATTATAAATAGAATAGAATGATGTGAATTTTCAGCACAAAACTCTAAAATTAAATATTTACATGTTGTTTTTATGAATTCTGAAGGTTACATATTATTCATCTTACCTATAAATGATGCATGGTCCCACTAGGTCCGCTATTATGTATCTTATGAGTTAAAATAGAACACAAATGTTGATTAGTTATTTATTATTGAATCAAGTGAAAATCTATGTATAAAAATTCAATGAAACTAAACACTCTTGACGAATAACTATGGGGAACATAACACAATGGATAAAACCACAAATAAAAGATAAAAACACACAATAATTTTACCTCCCTTGTCAAAATCAATATCCACTTATTGGCATATTTGATTTTCATGTTTGGTTTATGACACTAGAGACTTGATAAATGATTCTCCATGTTGGTATCACTTCTCTAATGGCCACTTGTGGCTTTGATAGGATTGGATTGGATTGTTGTGAAGCTTGGTATTAAATTAACATTACAACATTAGTTTAATTGATTTTTTAAGGAATTTATATAGAATAAAATTACATAGAAAATCTTGTTTGGTTAGAGTGAGGGTACTTGTATTTATAGGTCTAAGAACTAAATCCAACCCTAGTTATGCTAGGTTTAGTTATAACTTTTTTTTAATCGAAAAAATCCTAGGTTGAGTCAGGTTAACCCTGGTTGTGTCAAAAAACTCATGAAATCTTGACAACTCATTTTTAGATGATTATGAGCCATGAAAACTCACTTTAGATATTTGGGAAGTTGTGACTCACATTTTTAGAATAATATGAATTAATAAATAACTTTATTATCTCATTTGACCTTGATTGCATATTTGGCTAAAAAATCCTTTTAAAATAAATGAAATTCACTAATTTAAATTGAAATTTTTACTTAAAAAAGTTAATTAAAGTTTTTGATTAATATTACTTAGTAATTTTGGCAATTTTTATAAAAATGTTTTTGCATTAATAGCTCGATAGGTTAGGAATGTCAATTTGCTAAGTCATAATTTGACTAGGGTTGAAACTAAACTAGGTTATGGGTGAATACAATGTAATACCCTAAATAAGTAAGCCTTAACACATTTTTTAGAAATTATATCCCTTACACAAAAGGAATTGGGAAATACAGTGACTTTTAATCTTAAATTACATCATTTTCTAGAAATCAATCTGATACCCAATTTAGACATAAAAGTGGCAAAAAATGAGTGTCTACACTAGGGTTGGCCTAGTCCTCTTTTGGAACCTAAAAAATAAAAAATAAGGTATAAATAAATTTATTTTAGCCCCTTATGAACTACATGAAAATAATATTCAAATTACATATGTAAACTCAGAACAACTTGTGCACAATTAAGGTTATCAATACCTATTCTACTCTACTTCTACATACTAGCATCTATGTCATTCCTAAGCTTATATTAATCATATTTATAATATCAAGAGCATTCTAATCACTTAATTAAACTATCATACTATCTTCACTTTCACCAACATCTAGGTTTGAATAACTACATTGATCTTGATCCCTTTTTAGAGTATTGGTATGTAGGTAACTCTCATCATAGTGGGGTGTTTAGGATGCCTAAACTATCCCACTGACAAACACACTTTTTTTTTTGTATAAAATGGATGACCTAGAAACATGGAGGATTAGGGTTTAATGATAAAATTAGTAAAAATGGGCCATACATAGGGTTTTAAAACTTATGCATGAAAGAACATTCCTTATAAATCTTGACATAGGTGAACCCAAAAGCTCATTATAGTTATACATAGATGACACTACTACCCAAATAGGGAAACTTGTGCCACATGTAACCACTATAAAATTAGGGTGCTACTATCTAGGAGGATTTTTGACACCTCTAACCTATTTTTCAAACTTAGACTAGTATCTACCTCCAGATCATCTATCTCAGTCATTTTATATCTAAATTCTTGCATTATTTATTCCTTTTTTAAAAGGGTAAAAATTAATCAATTTTATATACAATTAATTTCTATATTTATTGCATATTTATACCCTAATTAGTTATACTCAACTATTTAAAAAACATAGGATTTATATTCATCTAAGTCCCAAAAGGTTAAAATGTAAACATAGGGGAGTGAGATAGGACTCATGTAGACTAAGATAAAACCATTGATTAGTTTTAAAGGATTCATGGGGGGATGGATGAAGCTTAGTAGCTTGTATCAGATGTGGATATGCCTAGATAATTCTAATGTATGATTAAGACCAAGGATGTTACCCTTCACATGAAGGAAAATGGCCTACATGTGAAGGATGAGATTGATTATTATCATAGTTTATATGACCTAGTAGTCTTAGTGGATTAGAGGGAACCTAATTACATGGAGTATTCACATAGATAACATACTAACAAGACCTTTAGGTCTCAGGATACTACTAATTTATAGTGTTTAATGACAGAAACAACTCAAAAATGAGTATTGATGGGGACACCACCATCACTATCACCTAGTATATATGATATAGATTTGATCAAAGTCCCCTAGAGATTAGGTGAGCCAAAGCTAATTTTCTATCTTTTTAGATCCACATTTTATCATTTTATATGAGATGTACATATGTTATCAATGTATAAACTTTTTTTTGTCTTTGTGTGTGTGTGTATGACATTCATTTTGGCTCATGGATCATTATATATTAAATCTTCATATACTTTTATGATGATCTTTGCTTTTTTACCTATTTTCACTTGGATATACACCTTTAGAGGAGATACAAATCTCTCCTCATCCAAGTGGCATAATGATTCACATATAGGCTTTTGGGTAGCCTAAGGAATGAGGGGAGTCTCTATATATGGATAGATATATTGATTTACTACTACTACTACTACTACTACTACTACTACTACTACTACTACTACTACTACTACTACTACTACTACTACTACTACTACTACTACTACTACTACTACTACTAGTAGTACTACTACTACTACTACTACTAGTAGTACTACTACTACTACTACTAACTTTATAGGGTGAAAAGGGTGAGAGATAAATTAAATAAAATATAAACTAAGGAGGTGATAAAAAAAATCAATTTGATTAATTTCATCCAATTGCATCATACACTTAAGACCGAAAGACAAACCAAATTAACACTCATTCAATCTTCATCTTCTACATCAATGTTACATTGTGAGGTCATGAATGGATGTGAAAAGTTAGGAGGACTAAAAAAAAGGAATTTAATGGCACTAATTAAAATAATAACTAAACAAACATTTGACATCTATTATAACACTTCACATGCCCTATAAAAATATGTTTTCAACTACAAACAAGGTGAAGGAATGAGACCAGATGTTAGGAATTCATAATGTTCACTAAGAAAGATTCATCATCCATGTATGAAAAACTTTTAAATATTAATGAAGAGGTAACACTTAGTCATTTTATTTATAAAAATGTATAAAAATGAGTAGGGCTTCACCATACTCAGGTGGAACATGTAATATAATGCCAGAATGGCTAACTCTTATAGAGTTTAAGATAAAGAGAGAGAAAAAAAAGTTCAAGGGTCACAAGGACACTTGGAAATATGATAAAATATGGTATCAATTCATTATAATATGATATGGTTTGAACCATATAAGGATGGAAACAACAACTGTCCATCCACGTCACAAACCTCAAGAAAAGTGGTAAAATACTCCTCCCTTTGCATAGAAAAACTACCTTCATAATTGGGCCTATTTAAACGTCCTATAAATAATAAGTATCACTAAAAGTATTTTAATTTAAGTGGAGGATATCATACATGCCTTTTCATTGATTGGTTGCATGATTGGTCCTCTAAAAACCTCTGAAAGTGAGCCATCATCATCTGTTATCAAGAAAACTACCCTTCCATGCATCCTTCACACTTGGCCTCCAAAATTATTTCAATTTTACATGAAAATACATGGTAAAGAGTTAATTACAATTTTAAAATCCTTTAGTGGCCTTGGAATCATCAAGAAAGCCTTAAAATTAGTTCAAGTGAAGATTTTCACCCCTCTTGCTAGCTTATGCAATAGGTCATTTTGATTGGATGAGTTGAATGACCTATTAGAGACACTTAAGAGTTTTTTTATGTAATTAAATTAATATTTTGAGTTATTAAACGTCTAAATATGTACATAAAACTTTGATTCATATCTTAACTCTTCCTATAGCCTGTAAAACACATAAAATAGTGAGAAAAAGCATGTTTATACCCTTGTCCATACAAGTCCGTAAAATAAAAACTCATGTGCATCAGCATAATGGAGTATTATTAAAGTTAAAAAAAATTAATTATAATTTTTTTCCATTTTATTGGCTTTATAACTCCATTTTTTCAAATTGGTCCTTAACAAGGGTTTAGGAGGGGTTTAAGACTATTTTTGGTCTTAACAATTATTCATAAAGTTAGGATGCCCAAATTGAGAAAATTTTACAAAAATATGGCCTATGAGACCCATTATAATTCCAACTAACCCCTTTTTCTCCCATGTATATCTTCATGAAAGATATGAGCAATTGAAGATGGCCACTTGAGCTTGTCTTCTTGTTTCCTTGCATGTTGAGTTGGTTTTGATATCAAAAAGGGATTCCTTGATGTTTTTTCTACATAAAAAATCTTAGACACCTCTATTAGTTAAATTAAAACATTTTAAAAGTCATTATATTGTGTGTCTCATGTTGGAAATGAAAATAACTCTTTCTTTGGGCTTTAGGCATACCCTTGTCTAATAGGCTTAATTACACTGTAGGACTTAGATTGACATCTGGTGACTTTATATGTCCTTATATAGACAAAAAAATCATTTAATACTAAAAATACACATTTTAATATATTTTAAATCTAATTTTAAAGTGGAAATGACAAAGCTTCTCATTTAGACCATTAGGCCTATTCCTTACTTGGTGTGTCATGAATGTAACCGTTGTTATCTAGACCACCCTATTTTGTTTCACATACTCATTATTAGTTTCCAATTTTGGTATAGGTTTATTCCAAATTACAAAAATCAATTCAATTTTTCCTTGGCCTTTGGTTTATCATTTCATCACTCTACTCCTAACCCTACTAGTTTTGTGTGAGGGGAAGTACCCCCTATCGAAGACAAAATAGAGGTACTACCCCTATTTATCAAGAATTGGAAATGTTTCTTAAAATTAAATATGTGTTATAAACCAAATTTTTTTTCCTAACTCTAAACATAAACCTTCCATCTTTAATAAAACCTCAAATAAACTTATAAGAAGAGTAATGTCTGTAGGGTTTTCAAAAAGGGACTATGTTTTATATGTTTGGGATCTTTTAGGAGGCCCTTTTTACTTTTTTTTCATGTTATAATATTTTAAAAAAAGGTCTAAAATATTATCTAAGGCTCCTTTAAGTCACTTTTCCATGCTTGGGTCAAACCTCATCAAATAAAACCCTTTTCATTTTATGTTTGTACTTGACTAAACTGATTATTTTTCCTCAAGGCACTATCCTGTAGGTAATTAAGCACATTTTGAATATAAAAATGATATTTATACATAATTTATAAATAAATATGTTCATTTATAAATTATCTTATACTTACCCATATTTTTACCAATCCACATCCATGGCCTTAACCTTCTTGCTCTTTGATCCATACAGTCATACATAGTCAACTATGTATGATCAAGATAGACCTTGTGTATGATGATTTATATTTGAAAATATTTTATGTCACTTATTTATTAGAAAAATTTATAACCTTATTCATCAAATCAACTTATAAACCTATCCCTAAACTTTCGTTCATTCATTACGACCTACAAAACTATGTTTTTGCCTTAAATCTGGTTGTAGGTGAATTTGAATGCTTATGAGGCCATAAAGGTGTTTTAGATTCTAGTAATAAGTAATTTTGTGCCTAATTATAGTTAATATTAAAAAATACATATTTAAAAATCAATTATTTATTCTATTTTTTAATGTTTGGGCCACACAAAATACTTAAGGACATCACCCTAAAAGCCCATTGTCAACATAGTCAACTATGTCCTTGCCTCAAAAGGGTGGTATGTGAGATTTAATTGCATGACTTAGGATATAAGGAAAATACCTAAGATTATTGTATATTTAAAACAATACAATCATTCATAATCCTAACCAACTCTCACCTTTGGGTTGAAACGTATTCAAATCTAGTCATGCACAAATTACTGTGTTTGTCTCTAGAGGAGACACATGTATGTTATCTATGCATAAATTAGAACTTAAAACCCTGAATTAGTCTTTATAACACCTTTCAAGCTAATTTTTTAAATGATTTTAATCTTTATATTTTAATTTATCCATTGAGTCTATACACTTAGGATTGCATCATTATGTAGATACCCTACTAGTTACCAACACAGTCATCTAATTGGTTGTAGATGCTCATAGAACCTTTGAGAAGTCTATGAATGTTTGATTTCTATTGTTTATAGATTATAAATTCATAATAACCATATTCATTCTATTATATTATTTATCATAAATTCAAATTCCAATTTGGATTTCAATTCACTTCAAGCTTCTCAACTGAGCCTACCTCTACTAACATGGCTTGTTGTACAATTAAAGATTGTGCAAGTGAAGCAAGACAAGAGTATGTAATCCTAACCCTTGATGATCTTGGGTCATCAAAATTCACTACATATATTATAAAAAAAATTAAATGATTTCAAGTCCATTTTACAACTTGGATGTAAAAATAAATCCTTTTAGCTCTAGACCTATAGATATCACTAAGTCTTTTCAATGTGTTTTGAGGCAATTTTAGGGTGTTCAAACTTTATCTTGCATTGAATTTTTTACCCTTATTATTTGAATAGGGATTGTCCTATGATAATAATAAGTGATAAATCTATCTAATCACTTTGAAACCTCTAGGAAATAGGCTATATAAGATCACCAAAAAATTCCTGACCCTTATTTTCCCTTTTTACGAACAATGGACCTGAGTAGTGCTCTTTTGTACTTTGAAGGTAGTCTAACCTCCTAGTTTCTAGTCTATCCTGAAAATTGGTTGTCATGGTATATTATAATTATAGGAAATATAAAAATGATCTCTTCACTTTCTTACATGTCTCAAATTAACTCTCTTATTCTTTATTATCATAACTTGTAGGTGGCTTTTTTTGCTCATATAGGAAGCAAGTAGAGCATAAACAATATACATTAGTTTGGGCCTTTATTAATAGTAAAATAATATTTTAAATTTAAAAAATGTTTTATTTTCATAATGGGATATTTTGAAATAGTTTAAAAACCCTTGATTTAATATGATTCCCCCTTGCAATCCCCTGTATATGCACACTCTAATGGCAAATTAGGCATATGTGAATCCTATGCATACAAACTATGAATATTGAATGGAGATTGAGGTTATAAGTTTAAAGGATAAAAAATATAACCTTTAAAACATATAAATTGAATTAACACAACCCCCTGTAACCATTCACAATGCGTGTAAACTCAAAAGAACATGGAAACCTACACATCAACATAAAATGGACTAGTATGCAAAACCTGAGGATATTAGCTTGTCAAAAAAAATTAAACTTTAAAAAAATCATGGTAGATGTTAGATAATTAGGATAAAATCCTATGGAATCAATATCAGCATCTAAATCATAGGGAACTTTTCAAACAAGACAAAAACTAGAAGGATGCAACAAACAACTAGCAAATATGCACAATCCACTTCAAATGGATGGTTCATGAAGAAAAATTGGCCCTTTGTCAAAATTATTATATGTATTTTAAGGTATATAAGCATATAATCAACTCCCAATATCTTTTTTTCATAAAAAATTTATGTTTTGCATACCAAGTGGAAACTTACAAGTCACTTCTTTATGCTAAGAAGAGTGAAAAAGAGATATAATAGCTTTGTCTTCAAATTGGCATTTCCAAATAAACCAAATCATGAAGATTATTTTTATGAATATGTATAGATGTTCCATGGCCTCCTCATATGTGGCACACTTCCCAAGGATCCATACATGTGTCATTTTCTTCATTTTCTTTAGGAAAACTTACTTTCTTCTTATTAACCTTAAAAATTTCAATTTTGTTAGTTACTTAAGACCTTTTTAGACACGTGGGTCATTACATCACCCATTTAAACTTTCACATTTCTCAAAAAATAGTATAAATCATTAAATACACCATTTTTAACACTTAAAATGACTTAAAATGATAAATGGCCTAGAAAACAAATTACCAAAGCTAGTACAACATTAATTGACATGAAATAACCTATAAAAAACCTTATGAAAATATATTATACCCCTTTATATATGTAAAAATGAATTTTATAACTAGGGATTCCCTATTTTGACCTAAAAATCAAAATTGGTCAACAAATTGGTCACTTATAAGGGTAATATGTCTACTATACTAACTAGACTAGTATCCTTATCAATCCATTGGGATTATAGACTCATCTAAGGACTAAGACAAAATAATAAACATTGACTATTGACTCAAATTTTATCAGCACAAGATAACTAGTGACTAACTCAACTACACAATGGAAAAGAACACACACAACTAGGAAAGAAAACACACAAGACATACACATGTGCATAATCACTTAGGGTAATAAGGAAACAACCTATTATACACAACTAAAAATTAAACAAATCTCCTTTCTAGGATCAGAAGGAAAACCTCTTGAATCATCTTCATGATTAGATGAAATAAAGTACCAAGCATGCTTCTCTTTAAATTGAATGCTTTGTGGATCAAACCTCTTCTTTCACACATCATTTAGTCTAATTTTAAGTAGATCATCCTTGAATAGATCCTGAATGAAGACATATTCCTCTTTAACATGTTCACACACTTCATGTTACTTCCCACTCTTCATTTGATAGTCAACATGTATCTCCTTAGTAGACATGGCTTCAAAAGTGTAGTTTGATGTTCTTTAGAAGATTAAGTAAAATAATAACTCATCATATCCTTCAAGATATGATATGTTTCTGCCAACTGATTGATAATATTTTATACCATCTTGATGAATTCAAACATGTCATCATCAGATGCATATTCTTCTCGAATGGAAATATTTGATAGAATTCTTTTTCTTTACATACTTGTGTACCAATGCTACCTTCTCTATCCTTAACAAGATCATATCCTCCTTGAAAAGGGGTATTACCTACTCTCATGACTTCAAACAAGTCA
The DNA here is from genome assembly GCA_037957365.1 of Torreya grandis. Taxonomy (NCBI): domain Eukaryota; kingdom Viridiplantae; phylum Streptophyta; class Pinopsida; order Cupressales; family Taxaceae; genus Torreya; species Torreya grandis. The sequence goes on from JARHVA010010862.1 coordinate 68,474, forward strand.
TCCAAGGGCTGACTAACTACCTCTCTTAGTCCATCCATGGTATCTTGCAAAGTGAGAAAAGACTCAATGATCATTTCTTACCCATCAAATATGGAGGCATAATCTTGTGAATTATCCTTTTGATCACCAAAGGGAGTACCTATGGTGATTTTTTCCTCATAAGAACTCATGGGGTCTTATTTATTAGCCATGAATTGATCATGTTCCTATTCATTTACCTCTCTTAAGATAGGTTCTTCAACATAAATAAAACATTCCTCATTATCAACCAAGATAAAAGATTCGACATAAAGACTCACCTCTTCTTCAAAACTTAGGATCTCTTAAGGGATATCAAGTTTTTTCTCAACTAATAAAATTTTATTTTTATTTTAAAAAGCTTTAATATCTTCAATGTCCTTCATGGTGATGCCAAGACTAGGCATCTTGAAATAAAGTGATCTATCCCAATGAGGCTACTAAAGAGGTACATTTTCTTTGAGCATGAATTATCTTAATTCATCAGCCAACCGATCCTCCTTTGGTTCTTACACCATAGGTCCATTTAGGTAAAGCGTAATTTTATGAATACAAGATGAAATAGTTGGTGTAGGTGTAATATAGAGCTCAAGGTCATATTGAGAATGCAAGGTAAGAGACTCTTTAGGAAGCTCTTGAGGAAGAGGAGATATGGTGTGTTTAGATATAAAATATTCTTTTTGGTCTAAACCATCCACCTCACCTTGACTTAAAAATCTAATATTTTCTTCAAATTCCTCCATTTTCTTTTCTAGGTTCTCTTAGAAAATATTCTCTTGAAGTTGATAGGAATCATCATGGGAATAAATATTGCATGAAGGTTGTAATGGAATAGAAGAAGTTTCTTGAGGAAAGGTGGGAGGGACTTACAAAGGATCAACTCAATTTTCCAATTCACACTCTTGGAAAATTCACCCATATTATTTATTACACCATGACTCTACTATTTTTCTCCAACATAGGATGTTATGATTAAATGTCTTCTCAATTTTATAGTCTTGGTCAAGATTTTTCTCTTTCCCCATGATTCCACTATTTCGTTCCAACTTAGGACATTGGGATTATGAGTCTCTTTTATAGGTGATGGTGATGGTATGTGAGAGGAAAATTAAACTTTAACTCCACTTACTTTGCTTCCAAAATAGACTACTACACATACATCTTAGCTAACTCAATCTGCCTATCAAGATTAGGCTCAAACATAAGAAATTTACTCTCCTTTAACTGATGATGAAGAATATTCACTTGATAATGTTTATTGGGTTAATGATTTGGAACAATTTAGGGCTGATATGGAACTTTCAAAAGTGGTTAAAAAGGTTGATAGGTTTGGTGAGGTTGCCTTTCATGAACATCTAGCCTATCCTCTAAGGAAGATGCTAAACCAGTCACATCAAGCATATCACTTGTGAACCTTTGTCAATTGGATCTCTAAATAAGTTCCCACTCTTTCTTGACTAACTCTTATGAATTTATCACTTTATTGATGGAATTAATAGGAATACTTTGACCACATCCCTTTCAAGAATCAATCTCCAACATATACCTTTCATAACCCAAAAGTGCTTGTTTGAAGGTATAAATGGGATGATTGGAGAAAGGATTAGTCTGACTAGGAGGGGTAAAACATTGATAAGGTTGGTTATAATAATAATAAAACTCATGATAGTGATAAATATTTTCATATTGGGATTGATAATTATCATAACAAGCTTGACCAAGAACTCATTCATATTGATAAGGAATAAGACAAGATGGATATGTTTCACTAACATGTAGATGACAAAACTCAAGTCTAAGGTTAGAAATGAATCTCCATTGAAAACAAGAACACAAATAAATATGTTACCATCAATTTTAAAATGATAACTTGGGCTACTTGAGTAATTGATGTCTTTAGAGTCATCATTGATGCCTGAAAAGATACCTCAAAATGCTGATGTGTTCAAGGAAAACACCAAAAATCCTCCAAATCTTGGAAAAAGAGTCCCACCGAGTATGAAAAAAACTATTGTCACTTTTATTTTCACCATTTAAGGAGATGAAAATATCTCCTCATCGAAGTGGCACAATGGAATCACATATAGGTTTGTGGGTAGCCTAAGGAATGAGGTGAGTCTCTAGATAGGGCTAGTTCCCTTGATGTACCACTTGACAAATACTAATAATAAATTTGGGTAGTGAAAATTGTGGGAGATAACTAAAATCAAATCTAAAATAATAAGGTGATACACTAAATTAATTTTATGACTTCTAACCAATTGCATCCTACACTTAAGACTAAAAGACAAACCAAACTTACACTCCTTCAATCTTCATCTTCTCACATAAATGTTAGATTATGAGGTCATGGATATATGTGCAAATATTGGAGACTATAAAAGAGTCCTTAAATGGCACTAATTAAAAAACTAACTCACTCAATATTTGACATCTCTTAAAACACTTTACATGCCCTACAAAAGGATGTTTTCTAGCTACAAATAAGGTGAAAGAATGAGACCATATGTTAGGAATCCATAGTCTTCACTAATAAAGATTAATTATCCATAAATGAAACAAATGTAAAAAATCATGAATAGGTAACACATTCATTTTATTGATCAAAAGTTATACAAATGATCAAGTCTTCGCCATACTCAAGTGGAACATCCAATACAATGCCAAAATGGCCAATTCTTTTATATATATATATATATATATATATATATATATATAGAGAGAGAGAGAGAGAGAAATAAAAGTTAAAATTTCACATGGACACTTGTAAATATTATAAAATATTTTATCCATTAATTATAATTATATGTAGTTTAAACCATATAAGGATAGGAGCAACAAGTGTCAATCCAAGTCACAAACTTGAAGAAGAATGGGAAGAAACTCTTCCCTTTATAGAAAAAATGGATTCATGATTGGGCCTATTTTAAAATCATATAAATAATTATGATCAGTAAAAATTATTGGAATTTAATGGGAGGATATCATACATGACTCTCCATGCATTGTTTGCATGCTGGGTCCTCTAGAAACCTCTAAAAGTGATCCATCATCATCTATTATTCAGAAAACTGCCCTTCCATGAATCCTTCATATTTTACCTCTGAAATACCTTCATTTTTCCATGAAAATACATGGGAGAGAATGAATGATAATTTTAAATTCCCTACATGGCCTTGGAATCATCAAGAAAGATTTAAAATTAGTTCAAGTAAAGTTTTGCAGCCCTCTCACTAGCTTGTGCAATAGGCTAGTTTTTATTAGGTGAGTTGACGGATGTTTTTGAGACACTTAGGATTTATTATAGGTCATGAAATGAATATTGGAAGTTATTAAAGTATAAATATTTCCATAAAACTTTTTTTATCTCCTAACTCATCTTGTATCTTGCACAACACATAAAAGAATGAGAAAAATAATGTTTATACCCTTGCTCGTATAAGTTTGTACAACACAAAAGCATGTGGAGAAGCCTAAGGGGGTCCTATCAAAGTTAAAAAAACGTTTCATGAGTAAATTTTTCCATTTCATCAGTTATCTAACTCCATTTTCACAAATTAGTCCTTCACAAGGGTTTAGGACAGTTTTAGGCTTATTTTTTGTCTTAACAATTGTTCATACAGTTGGGATATGTAACTTGAGAAAAAATTACAAAAATATAGCCTATGAGACCCTTGATAACATCCCATTACTCATTTGGCTCCCATGCATAGCTTCATGAAAGATATGAGTAGTTGAAGATGGCCACTCAAGCTTGCCTTCTTGTTTCCTTGCATGCTAAGTTAGTTCTGAGATCAAAAAGGTATTCCTTGATATTTATTCTACCTCCAAAAGCTCAAAAACCTCTGATAGTGACCCAAAAACATTTTAAAATACATTGGAGTTTTCTTTTTATTTTGGAAATGAAAATGACTCTTTGGTTGGGCTTTAGGCATACCCTTGTCTAACAAGCTTAACTGTAGTTTAGAATATAGCTTGAACTTTGGTGAATTTCTCTATACTCAAATATATAAAAAATATCATTAAATTATCCAAATAAAACTTTCAATACAAATCTTCTCATTTAGATCATTAGGCCTATTCCTTGCTTGGTGTGTTATGACTATATCCCTTGGTGTCTAGACTATCGTGTTTGGTTTCACCTCCTCATTATTAGTTTTCCATGTTTTCCTATGTGTATTATAACTTTAAAAACTCACTTTAAATGTTTCCTTGGCCTTTGGTACATCATTTCATCACTCTAATTATAACCCTAACATTTTTATGTCAGGGGAAGTACCCCATGTCTGAGATAATACAAGGGTGTACTTCCCATATTTATCAAGACTATTTGAAGATTTTAATATATTATAAAAGTGATATTGGTGTTCCAAAATAAATATTTGTTCTTGAATCTAAGAATAAGCCTTCCATCTTGAACAAAACATCAAACAAACTTATAAGAAGAGTATTGTTTGTAAGGTTTTCAAAAAGGGACTATGCTTTATATGCTTGGGTTATTTTAGGATGCCTTGTATGCCTTTTTTTTCATTTTCCACAATTTATAATAAACTATAAAATATTATCTATGTCTCCTTGAATTCATTTTTCCATTCTCGCACCAAACCTCATCAAACAAAACCCTTTTGTTTTATGCTTGTACTTGACTAAACGAACTATGTTTCCTCAAGGAACTATCCTATAGGTAATTAATCACATTTGGAATATAAAACTGGTATGTATACATCCTCTATAAATCACTAAGTTCATTTATAAATTTTATTATACTTCTGCACCTATATTTGGACCAATCCACATTAATGGCCTTAACCTTCTTGCTCTCTACCCCATATGGTCATACACAGTCAACTGTGTATGACTGAGATAGACCTTGTGTATGATTATTTATAAGGGGAAATAATTAATTTCAATTAATCTATAGGAATAATTTATAACCTCCTTCATAAACTCAACTAATAACCCTATGCTTGAACTTTCCTTCTTTCATTGTGACCTTCAAAACTATGTTTTTGCCTTAAATCTGGCTGTAGGTGAATTTAGACGCTTATGAGCCCATCAAAGTGTTTTCACTTCTAGTAATAAGGCCTTTGATTCCTAATTAAAGTTATTAAAAAAAATCCTTATATTTTCAAAAATTATTTAGTATATTTATTAATGTTTGGGCCACATAAATACTTAGGGACATCACCCTAAAAACCCACTGTCAACATAGTCAACTATGTCCTTACCTTGGAGGGGTAGTTTGTGAGAGTTACTTACATGAGTAAGGATCCAAATAAAATACATAACATTATTATATATTTAAAAAATTAAAATCATTCATACTCCTAAAAAACTCTCACCTTGGGGTTGAATCGTCTCCAAAACAAGTCATGCACAAATGATTGTGTTTGTCCCTAGGGAAAACACCTATAGGCTATCTATGCAAAAAAAAAAAAACCTTAAAACTTTTAATTAATATTTATGACACATTTAAAGGTAATTTTTAAAGTGATTTGAATTTTTATATTTTCATTTGTCCACTAATTTTACCAACTTAGGGTTGCATCATTATGTAGATACCCTGCTAGCTACCAACATAGTCATCTAATTGGCTATTGATGCTCATGGAAGCTTTGAGAAGTATATGCAAGTTTCAATTCTCTTATTTATAGATTATAAAGTCATAATTACCATCATATATGTTATTATACTTTTTATCATCCATTCAAATTACAATTTGGATTTCAATGCACTTCAAACTTCTCAACTGAGCCTACCTCTACTGACAAGGCCTGTTATACAGATAGGGAGTGTACAAGTGAAGAAAAATAAGAGTATATCATCATATAATTTGATTATATTAGGTCAAAAAAAAAACTTTAAATATATTATAAATATTTTTACATTATTTCAATGCAATTATATAACTTGGATGGAAAAATAAATCCTTTTAGCTCTAGATTGTAGATATCACTAAGTCTTTTTAGTGTGTTTTGAGGCAATTTTTGGGTGTTCAAACTTTATCTTGCATTGAATTTTTGACCCTAATTATTTTCATATGCATTTTCATGTGATAATAATACAATATACATACACATAGACACTTTAAAACCTCTAGGAAACATGTTATATAAGATTACCAAAAACCTCCTAACCTTTATTTTCCCTCTTTAGGGACTGTGGACATGAATCGTGCTCTTTTGTGCTTTGAAGGTAGTATAACCTCCTAGTTTGCATTCTATACCCAAAATGGTTTTCATGGTATATTATCATTATATAAACTATAAAAATTATTTTTTTTCTTGGTTACATGTCTCAAATTAACTCCCTTATTCTTTGTTATCAACACCTGTAGGTGGCTTTTGTTTTTGCCATTATAGGCAACAAGTAGAACATAAGTAATATATATTATTTTGGGCCTTTATGAATAGAAAAATAATTTATTAAAATTTATAAATTTTTTCTTGTCATAATGGTATCTTTGAAAATATACCAAAAACCTGTCATTCAATGTGATTCCCCCTTGTAACCACCTATATATACACACTCTAATGGCAGACTAGGAATATGTGAAGTCTATGCATATAAAATATGAATATTGGATGGAGAGTTAAGTTTTAATATGAAATAATAAATAAGATAACATTTTAAAACTTTACATGGAATTAACATAACCCCCTTTAGCCATTCAAAAAGTGTTGAAACTCATAAAACTATGGAAACCTACACATCAACACAAAATGCACTAGTATGCAAAACTTGTGGGTATTAGCTTATAAAAACAACTTTAAAATTGAAACAAAGAATGGGAAATGTTATATAAGAAGGAAAAAATAATTTTTAATAAATCTTAGCATCTAAATCATATGGAGTTTCTCGAACAAGACCAAAACTTGAAGGGTGCACCAAACAACTATCAAATTTTTATAGTCCACTTTAAATGGATGGTTCATGAAGCATAGTTGGCCATTTTACAAAATTATTATATATATATTTTAATTTATATAAGTTTATAATAATATCCAATAATCATTTTTTTTGAAAAACTTTCTATTTTCTATACCAAGTGAAAACCTAAAGTCACTTCTTTATGGCAAGAAGGGCGAAAAAGAGATAAAATGGTTTTGGCTTTAAATTGGCATTTACAGATCAACAAAAGAATGTATATTATATTTAATAATATGGAGTGATGTTACATGGCCTCCTCACATGCAGAAAAATTTGAAAGGAGCCATACATGTGTAATTTTATTCCTTTTCTTTTGTTAGTTACTTAAGACATTTGTGGACACATGGGTCATGAAATCACCCATTTAAACATGCACATTTCCCAATAAACCCTTACAAACCATTAAATACACCATGTTTGACCCTTAAAATGATAAATGGACCTAGAGAAAAAATGACCAAAGTTAGTACAAAATTAATTGACATAAAATGACCTATAACACACCTTATGAACATATATTATACCCCTTTATATGCCTAAAAATGAAGTTTATAACTAGGGGTTCCCTATTTTGACCTAAAAATCAAAATTGGTCAACAAATTGGTCACTCATAGGGGTAGTATGTTTGTTATAATAACTAGACCAGTATCCTTATTAGTCCATTAGGATTATGGAGTCATATAAGGACTAAGATAAATAAATAAACATTTACCACTGACTCAAATTTTATCAACACAAGATAACTAGTGACTACCTCAACCATACAAAGGAAAAAGACACACAAAACCAAGAAAGCAAACACATAAGACACACACATGTGTATAAGAACTTATGGTAATAAGGAAATAACTTATTATACACAAATCAAAACTAAACAAATATCCTTTATAGGATCAAAAGGAAAACCTCTTGAATCATCTTCATGATGAGATGAAAAAGTGCCAAGCATGTTTCTCTTTAAATTAAATGCTTTCTAGATTATACCTCTTCCTTGGAACTTCATTTGATCTAATCTCAAGTAGATCATACTTTAATATATCCCCAATGAAGACATATTCCTCTTTAACATGTTCACACACTTCATGTTGCTCCCACTCTTCATTTGATAGTCAGCCTATATCTCTTTAGTAGGCATGGATTCAAAAGGCGTAGTTTGATTTTCCCTAGAATATTGAGGCCAATAATAACTTGTGTTATTATTTAAGATCTGATATGTTTCTCCCAACTTATTGATAAGATTATATACCATCTTGATGAATTAAAACATGTCATCATTAAATGCATATGCTTCTCGAATGTAAATATTTGATAGAATGTTTTTCCTTTACATACTTGTATACAGATGCTACGTTCTCTATCTTTGACATGATCATAGCTTCCTTGAATATGGGTATTAATTATTCTCATGACTTAAAACAAGTCATCCAAATGATAATTAATAACCTCTCTTAGTCCATCCATGGTATCTTATAGAGTGAGAAAATAATCAATGATCATTTCTTCCTCAACAAATATGGAGGCAAAAGCTTGTGAATTATCCTTTTGTTCACCAAAGTTAGTACCTATGGTGATTTATTTCTCACAAACACTCATGAGGTCTTATTTATCAACCATTAATTGATCATGTTCCTATTAATTTACCTCTCTCAAGATAGGTTCTTCAACACAAAGAAAGCATTCCTCATTATCAACCAATAAAAAAGATTCGACACAAAGACTCACCTCTTCTTCAACACTTAGGACCTATTGAGGGATATGAAGGTCTATCTTATATGATAAAATTTGATTTTTATTTCCAAAATATTCAACATCTTTAACCTCCTTCATGGTGATGCCAAGACTAGGCATCTTTAAATCAAGTAATCTATCCCAATGAGGCTACTAAAGAGGTAGGTTTTATTTGAGCATGAGTTCTCTTTCTTCATCAACCAAATGATACTCCTTTGGTTCCCACACCATGTTTACATCAAGGAAAAGGGTAATAGGATGAGTAAAAAATGAAATAGTTAGTGGAGGTGGAATATAAAGCTCAAGGTCATTTTTAGAATGCAAGGTAGGAGACTCTTTAGGAAGCTCTTGAGGAAGGGGAGATAGGGTGTGTTTAGGCATGGAATCTTCTTTTGGGTTTAAACCATCCACCTCACCTTGATTTAGACATAATTTTTTCATCTAATTCCTCTATGTTCTTGGCTACGTTCTCTTAGAAAATCTTCTCTTGAAGTTGATAAGAATCATCATGGGAATAAGGATTGCATGAAGGTTGCAATGGAATAAAAGAAGTTTCTTGAGGAAGGGTGGTAGGGACTTAGAAATGACCAACTCCATTTCACAATTTAATATATTGGACAATGATCCCATATTCTTTCTTACACCATTACTCTACTCTTTTTCTCTATCTTAGGATTTTATGACTAAGTGTCTTCTAAATTTTACAGTCTTGGTCAAAACTTTTCTCTTTTATCTTTCCTCATGATTCCACTATTTTGTTCCAACTTAAGAAATTGAGATTATGAGTCTCTTTTTTAGGTGATGGGGATGGTATGTGAGAATGATAATTAGACTTTAACTCCACTTAATTTTCTAACAACATAGATTGTTGCATATTCATGTTAGCTAACTCAATATTCCTATCAATAGAGGGCTCAAACACAAGACTTTTTCTTTCAATACTCTCCTTTAATTAATTAGGAATAATATGACCTTGATAAGGTTGATTGGGTTAATTATTTGGAACCATTTTAGGTAGATATGGAACTTGGGGAAGTTGGTACAAAGGTTGATAGGTTTGGTTAGGTTGACTTTCATGGACATCTAGCCTATCCTCTAAGGAAGAGACTAAACCACTCACATCAAGAATATCACTTGTTAGCCTTTGTCAATTGGCTCTCTCAATAGGTGCCCACTCTTGCTTTACTAACTCTAATGTATTTCACAGTTGATGGATTGAATTATTAGGAATCCTCTGACCACATCCCCTTCAAGAATCAAGCTCCAACATATACCTTTCATAGCCCAAAAGTGCTTGTTTGAAGGTATAAATGGGTTTATTGGGGAAAGGATTAGGTTGACTAGTAGGGGTAACACATTGAGAAGGTTGGTTATAATACTAATAAAACTATGATAGGGCTACATCTGGTCATATTAGGATTGCTAATGATCATAACAAGATTGACCAAGAACTCATTCATATTGATAATGAATGGGACAAGATGGATATGATTAACCAACATGTAGAGGATAAAATGCAAATCCAAGGTTAGCCATGAATATTCATTAAAAAAAATGAACACAAAGAAATATGTTACCATAAATTTTCAAACGATAACATGGGCTACTTGAATAGCTGATATGTCTTTAGAGTCATCATTGATGCTTGAAAAGATGCCTCAAAATGCTAATGTGTTGAAGGATAACACCAAAAATCCTCCAACTCTTGGAAATAGATTCCCACTGAGCATGCCAAAAAATGTTGTCACTTAGATTTTCACCCTTTCAGGAGATGAAAATCTATCCTCATCCAAGTGGCACAATGGAATCACCTCTAGGCTTGTGGGTAGCCTAAGGAATGAGGTGAGTCTCTAGATAGTGCTAGTTCCCTTGATGCACCACTTGAAAAATATTGCTAATAACATTGGGGAGTGAAAATGTGAGAGATAAATAAAATAAAATATAAAATAAGGAGGTGAAACAATAAATCAATTTGATGACTTATAACTAGTTTCATCATACACTTAAGACTGAAAAACAAATCAAATGTACACTCCTTCAATCTTCATCTTCTCACATCAATGTTACATTCTGAGGTCATATATGGATGTCCAAAGGTACGAGACTAAAAAATAGTCCTTTAATGTAACTAATGAAAATAATAACTCACTCAACATTTGAAATCTCTTAAAACACTTCACATGCCCTATAAAAAGATGTTTTGTAGTTGCAAACAAGTTGAAAGAATGAGACCACATGCTAGGAATCCATAGTCTTCACTAAGAAATATTTATCATCAATGTATGAAAAACTTGTAAAAAATATAAAGAGGTAAAAATTAGTAATTTTATTGATTTAAATGTATACATATGAGTAGGTATTTGCCATACTTAGGTAGAGCATCCAATACAATGCCAAAATGGTCAACTCTTATAGAGCTTGAGAGAGAGAGAGAGAAAGAGAAGTTAAAAGGTCACAAGGACACTTGTAAATATTATAAAATAATTTATCCATTAATTATAATTATATATGGGTCAAACCATATAAGGATAGGAGAATTAAGTGTCAATCCAAGTCACAAACTTGAAGAAAAATGGCAAGAAACTCTTCCCTTTGCACAAAAAAATGGCTTCATGATTGGGCCTATTTGAACGTCTTGTAACTAATTAGGATTAGTAAAAATTATTGGAACTTAAGGGGAAGATATCATACAATACTCTCTAGGTATTGGTTATATGATTGGTCGTTTAGAAACCTCTAAAAGTGAGCCATCATCATCTATTATCCAAAAAACTTCCCTTCCATGCATCCTTCACATTTTGCCTCCAAAATACATTTAGGTTTCCATGAAAATCCATGATATGGAGTGAATGAAAATTTACAAGGCCCTCCATGGCCTTGTAAGTATCAGGAAAGCTTTAAAATTATTTCAAGTCAAGTTTTTTAGCCCTTTCACTGGCTTGTGTAATAGGCTAGTTTTTATTGGCTGAGTTGAAGGATGTGTTTGAGACACTTAGGATCTATTATATGTCATTAAATGAAAATTTGAAGTTTTTAAAAGTGTCAATATTTACATAATTTTTTTTTCATCTCCTAAATCTTCTTGTAGACTACACAACACATAAAAGAATGAGAAAAATCATGTTTATACTCTTGCTCATACAAGTCTATACAACACAAAAGAATGTGGAGCAGCTTGAGGGAGTAATTTAAAAGTTAAAAAAAAATTAAAGAGAATTTTTTTCCATTTCATCAGATATCTAACTCCATTCTCACAAATTAGTCCTTAGTATGGGTTTAGGATGGTTTTAGGCCTATTTTTTATCTTAACATTTGCTAATGAAGTTGGGAAATATAACTTGACAAAAATTTACAAAAATATGGCATATGAGACCCCTGATAACACCCCCTAACTCCTTTGGCTCCCATTTAAATCTTCATGAGAAATATGAGAAACCAAAGATGGCCACTCAAGCTTGTATTATTGTTTCCTTGCATGTTGAGTTTGTTGTGAGATCAAAAATGTATTTCTTGATATTTTTTCTACCTCAAAAATCTCAAAAACCTTAGATAGCGACCAAAAAATATGTTCAAATTCATTGGATTGTTTGTTTCATATTGGAAATGAAAATGACTCTTTGTTTGGGCTTTAGGCATACCCTTGTCTAACAAGCTTAACTAAACTTTAGGATGTAGATTGACCTTTGGTGACTTTATATATCCTCAAAAAGATCAAAAATATCATTCAATTATCGAAACACATGTTTAAATATATGGTAAATATAAATTTAAATTAGAAATGACAAAGCTTCTCATTTAGACCATTAGGCCTATTCTTTGCTTGGTGTGTTATGACTATAACCCTTGGTGTCTAGACCATTTTTTTTTGTTTCACCACGTCATTACTATTTTTACATGTTTTCTTATGTTTATTATAACTTATAAAACTCACTTTAAAGGTTTCATTGGTCTCTGGTTCATCATTTCATCACTCTACTTCTAACCCTACTAGTTTTATGTGAGGGGAAGTACCCCATGTTTTAGATAATATAGGGGGTGCTTCCCTTATTTATCAAGACTATTTTAATATTTTAAAAGTTTATAAAATTAATATAGGTGTTCCACACCAAATTTGAGTTCCTTCCTCTAAGCATAATCCTTCCATCTTCAACAAAACCTCAAACAAACTTATAAGAAAAGTACTATCTATAGGGTTTTCAAAAAGGGACTATCCTTTGTATGCTTGGGTTATTTTAGGATGCATTATGTGCCATTTTTTCATGTTACAAGATTTAAATAAAATTATAAAATATTCTCTATGCCTCCTTTAATTCATTTATCCATGCTTAGGCCAGACCTCATCAAATAAAACCCTTTTGTTCTACCTGTACTTGACTAAACTGACTATGTTTCCTCAAAGCATTGTCCTATAGGTAATTAAGCTCATTTATAATATAAAAATTGTATTTATACATCCTATATAAATAAATAATTTAATTTATAAATGTTCTTATACTTATTCACACATATTTTGACCAATCCACATTAATGGCCTTAACCTTCTTGCTCTCTACCCCATATGGTCATACATAGTCAACTATGTATGACTGAGATAGACCTTGTGTATGATTATTTATCATGGAAAATAATTAATTTGAATTATTTATAGGCACCATTTATAACCTCCTTCATAAACTCAACTTAGAACCCTATTCCTAAACTTTCTTTCTTTCATTATGACCTACAAAACTATGTTTTTGCCTTAAATCTGGCTGTAGGTGAATATAGATGCTTATGAGGCCATAAAGGTGTTTTGGATTATATTAATAAGGAAATTTATTCCTGATTATAGTTATTATTCAAAAATACATAGATTTTCAAAAATTATTTAGTACATTTCTTAATGTTTGGGCCACATAAACACTTAGTGACATCACCCTAAAAACCCACTGTCAACATAGTCAACTATGTCCTTGCCTTAGAGGGATGGTATGTGAGAGTTAATTACATGAGTTAGGTTCCAAGTAAAATATATAATATTCTTATATATTTAAAAAAAATTAATCATGCATACTCATAACCAACTCTCACCTTTGGGTTGAATTGTCTTCAAAACTAATCATGCATAGATGATTGTGTTGGGGAAACACCTATAAGATATCTATGTAAAAATTGGACCTTGAAACATTGAATTAATATTTATTAAACATTTAAAGGAAATTTTTTAAGTTATTTTAATATTTATAATTTTATTTATCCATTGATTTTTTCAACTTAGGGTTGCAACATTATGTAGATACCCTACTAGTTACCAACACAATCATCCAATTGGTTGTAGATGCTCATGGAACCTTTGATAAGTATATGAAAGTTATAATTATATTTTTTATATATTATAAATTCATAATTAACCTCGTATATTTCATGACACATGGGTCATGACATCACCCGTTTACACTTGCACATTTCCCAAGAAACCCTTACAAAGCATTAAATACACCATTTTGACACTTAAAATGATAAATGGAACTAGAAAACAAATGAAAAAAGTTATTAAAACATTAATTGACATAAAATTACCTATAAAAAAACTTATTAACATATATTATAACCCCTTATATGCCTAAAAATGAAGTTTATAACTAGGGGTTCCCTACATTGACCTAACAATCAAAATTGGTCACTCATAGGGGTAGTATGTCTACTATATTAACTACACCAGTATTCTTATCATTCCATTGGGATTATGGATTCATCTAAATAATGAGACAAATAAATAAACATTTACCATTGACTCAAATTTTATCAACACAAGATAACTAGTGACTACCTCAACCACACAAGGAAAGGACACACACAACCAAGAAAACAAACACACAAGACACACACATGTGCATAAACACTTAGGGTAACAAGGAAAAAAAATATTATACACAAATAAAAACTAAAAAAATATCTTTTATATGATAAAAAGGAAAACCTCTTGAATCATCTTCATGATGAGATGAAATAAAGTACCAAGCATGCTTCTCTTTAAATTGAATGATTTATGGATCAGACCTCTTCCTTGGCAATTCATTTGATCTGATCTCGAGTAGATCATCCTTGGATAGATCCCCAATTAAGACATATTCACCTTGAACATGTTCACACACTTCATGTTTTGACCCACTCTTCATTTGATAGTCAACATGTATCTCTTTGGTAGGCATGGCTTCAAAAGGAGTAGTTTGATGTTCCTTAGAAGATTGAGGCCAATAATAACTTCTCTTATCCTTCAAGAGCTGATATGTTTCTCCCAACTAATTTATAATATTATATCCCATATTTATGATTTCAAACATGTCATCATGAAATGCATATGCTTCTCGAATGGAAATATTTGATATAATTCTTTTCCTTTGCATAATGACTTGTGTGCCAATGTTACCTTCTCTATCTTTGACCAGCTCATAGCCTCTTTGAAGAGGGGTATAAATTTATCTCATGACTTCAAAAAAATCATCCAAATTCTGATTAATAACTTTTCTTAGTCCATCCATGGTAACTTAAAAAGTGAGAAAAGAATCAATGTTCATTTCTTCCTCATCAAATATGGAGGAAAAATCTTGTGAATTATCCTTTTGTTCATAGAAAGGAGTACCTATGGTGATTTATTACTCACAAAAACTCATGAGGTATTATTTATTATACATTAATTTATCATGTTGCTCTTCATTGGCCTCTCTCATGATAGGTTCTTTTACATAAAAAAAAACATTCCTCATCATCAACCAAGTAAAAAGATTCGACACAAGGACTCACGTCTTCTTCAACCCTTAGGACCTCTTGAGTGATCTAAATTTGTGTCTCAACTAATAAAATTATATTTTTATTTTCAAAATATTCAAGATATTTAACCTCCTTCATGGTGATACCAAGACTAGGAATCTTGAAATTAAGTGATCTAGCCTAATGAGGCTATCAAGGAGGTAGGTTTTCTTCAAGCATGAATTTTCTTTCTTCATCAAATATATGATCCTCCTTTATTTCCCACAAAACAAGTCCATTAAGGTCAAGCATAATAATATGAGGCAAAGATGAACTAGTTCGTGGAGTTGGAATATAAAGCTCAAGTTCATATTGAGAATGCAAGGTAAGAGACTCTTTAGGAAGCTCTTGAGGAAGGGGAAATAGGAAGTGTTTAGGCATAGGATATTATTTTGGGTGTAAACCTTCCACATCACCTTGACATAAAAATCTCATGTTTTCTTCTAATTCCTCTACTTACTTGGCTAGTTTCTCTTTTAAATCATTCTCTTGATGTTGATAGGAATCATCATGGAAATAAGGATTGAATGAAGGCTGCCATGGAATAGAAGAAGTCCCTTGAGGAAGGGTGGGAGGGACTTACAAAGGATAAAATTCATTTTCCACTTCAAACTCTTAGACAATGTTCCCATATTATTTATTACCCCATGAATCTACTATTTTTATCTAATTTAGGATGTTACGAATAGATGTCTTCTCAATTTTACACTCTTGGTCAAGACTTTTCTCCTTTTTATTTCCCCATGATTCCACTATTTTGTTCCAACTTATGAAATTGGGATTATGAGTCTCTTTTTTAGGTGATGGGGATGGTATGTGAGAAATAAAAGTAGAAGTTAACTCTAATTAATTTCTTTCCAACATAGACTATTGTATATGCATGTTAAGTAACTCAATCTACCTATCAAGATTGACCTAAAACACAAGACTTTTTGTTTCAATACTCTCCTCTAACTGATTAAGAAGATGACCTTGATAAGGTTGATTGGGTTTGTTATTATGAACCATGTAGGGCTGATATGGAATTGGGGAAGTGGGTATAAATGTTGATATGTTTAGTGAGGTTGCCTTCATAGAATTCTAGCCTATCCTTTAAGGAATATATTAAACCTATCACATCAAATATCTACCTTGTGAGCCTTTGCCAATTGGCTCTCTCAATAGGTTCCCACTCTTTCTTGAATAACTCTAATTCATTCATCACTTGATGGATGGAATGATTAGGAATCACTTAAACACATCCCCTTTGAGTATTAAGCTCCAACATATACATTTCATAGCCCAAAAGTGCTTATCTGAAGGTATAAATGGGTTGATTAGAGAAAGGATTAGGTTGACTAGGAGGGGTAAAAAATTGAGAATTTTGGTTATAATATTGATACAAGTAACTATACTACTGCATATGGTCATATTAGGATTGATAATGATCGTAACAAGATTGAACAAGAACTTGTTCATATTGATAGGGAATGGGACAAGATGGATATGTTTCAGAAACTTATAGAGTACAAACCCCAAATATAAGGTCAGCCATGGATCTTCATTGAAAATAATAACACAAATAAATATGTTACCATTACTCTTTAGAGGATAATCTATAATGATTGACCAGCTAATATGTCTTAAAAGTCACCATTGATGCTTGAAAAGATGACTCCAAAGGATGATGTGTTGAAGGACAACACTAAAAATCCTCCAACTCTTGGAACAAGAGTCCCATTGGGCATGCTTAGGTGGAGTATCTAATAGAATGCCAAAATGTTTGTCTCTTATATAATTTGTGTGTGTGTGTGTGTGTGTGTGTGTGTGTGTGAGAGAGAGAGAGAGAGAGAGAGAGAGAGAGAGAGAGAGAGAGAGAGAGAGAGAGAGAGAGAGAGAGAGAGAGAGAGAGAGAGAGAGAGAGAGAAGTTTTAAGGGTCACTAGGACACTTTTAAATATAATAAAATAATTTATACATGAATTATAATATTATATGGTTTGATCCATATAAGGATAGGAGTAACAAGTGTTAATCCAAGTCACAAACTTGAAGAAAAGTGACAAGAAACTCCTCCCTTTACATAAAAAAACATCCTTCATGATTGGGCTTGTTTGAACGTCATATAACTAATTATGAGTATTAAAAATGATTATAATGGAATGGGAGGTTATCTTTCATGACTCTCCATGCATTGGTTGTATGATTTATCCTTTGGAAACCTCTAAAAGTGATCCATCATTACCTAATGTCCAAAATACTACCCTTATATGCATCCTTTACACTTGGCATCCAATATGCCTTTAATTTTCAATGAATATATATGGTTTGGAGTGAATTAAAAGTTTTAAGTCCCTCAATGGCCTTGGAAGCATCAATAAATCTTTAAAATCACTTCAAGTGAAGCTTTTCACCCCTCTCACTAGCTTTTGTAATAGGCCAGTTTTGACTGGTTGAATTGAAGGACCTATTTTAGATAATTATGTGTTTTTTTAGGCAATAAAATTAATAATATAAGTTATTAAAAGTATAAAAATTTCTATCAAACTCTGTTTCATCTCCTAACTCTTCCTATAGCCTACACAACACATAAAATAGTGAGAAAAGTCATGTTTCTACCAATGTCTATACAATTTCGTACAACTCAAAAGAATGTAAAGTGACCTAAGGGATTCCTCTCCAAGGTAAAAAAAATTTCATGAGAAAATTATTCCATTTGATCTGCTATCCAACTCCATTTTTTCAAACTAGCTATTAGTAAGGGTTTATGAGGCTTTTATGCCTATTTTTGTTCTTAAAAATTATTCATAAAGATAGGACATCCAACTTGATAAAAAGTTCCAAAAATATGGCCTATTATACCCTTGATAACACCACATAACTCATTTGTCTCACATGCATAGCTTCATAAAATATATGAGCAATTGAAGATGGCCACTTGAGCATGTCTTCTTGTTTCCTTACATATTGAGTAAGTTTCAGGCTTAAAAAGGGATTACTTGATGTTTCTTCAATATAAAAAATCTTAAACACCTCTTATAGTGACTCAAAAACATTTTAAAATGAATTTTACTATTTTTTTCATGTTGGAAATGAAATTGACTCTTTGTTTGGGCTTTAGGCATACCCTTGTCTAATAGGCTTAACTGCACTTTAGGACTTAGCTTGAACTTTGGTGACTTTCACTATCCTCAGATAGATAAAACACATCATTAAATTATCCAAATACATGTTTCAATATATAATAAATATCACTTTAAAGTGGAAATGACAAAGCCTCTCATTTAGACCATTAGGCCTATTCGTTGCTTGGTGTATCATGACTACAACCCTTGGTATCCAGACCACCCTATTTGGTTTCACCTCCACATTATTGGTCTCCCATGTTTTTCTAGGTGTATTAAAACATAAAAAACTTATTTTTATGGTTTTTTTTGGCCTTTAGTTCATCATTTCATCACTCTACTCCTAACCATACTAGTTTTGTGTGAAGAGAAGTACCCATTGTCTGAGACAAAAAGGGGGTAATTCCCCTATTTATCAAGACTATTTTAAGGTTATACAAGTTTCAAAAATTGATATAGGTGTTCCATACCAAATTTGGGTTCTTGAATCTTAACATAAACCTTCCATCTTCAGCAAAACGTCAAACTGACTTAAAAGAAGAGTCCTGGCTATAGGGTTTTCAAAAAGAGACTATGATTTATATGATTTGGTTCTTTTAGGATGCCTTTTGTGCACTTTGTTTCATGTTACAAGATTTAAAATAAAGTATAAAAGATTTTATATGCCTTCTTGAATGATTAGGATATTTTAGGATGATTTTTATGTCTTTTGTTTCATGTTCTAAACTTGAAAACAAAGTCTACAATACTTTATAGGACTCTATGAAGTCATTTTTCCATACTTGGGCCAGACCTCATCAAATAAAACCCTTTTATTCTATACATGTACTTGACTAAACTAATTGTGTTTCCTCAAGGCACTATCCTATATGTAATTAAGCACATTTGGAATTTGAAATTGATATGTATACATCCTCTCTAAATCACTAATTTCATCTAGAAAGTATCTTAGACTTATGCACCCATATTTAGACCAATCAACATAATTGGACTTAACCTTCTTGCTCTCTACCCCATGCGTTCATACACAGTCATCTATGTATGACTAAGATAGACCTCATGTATGATGATTTATCATGAAAAATACATCATGTCACTTATTTATAGGCACCATTTATAACTTATTTCATTAACTCAAGTTAAAACCCTATGCCTAAATATTCCTTCTTTCATTCTGACCTACAAAACTATGTTTTTGCCTTAAATTTGGTTGTAGGTGAATTTATATGCTTATGAGGCCATAAAGGTGTTTTAACTTCTAGTAATAAGGACTTTTATTCCTGATTATATTTCTTATTCAAAACTCCATGTATTTTTAAAAATTATTTATTACATTTATTAATGTTTGGGACAGACAAATACTTAAGGACATCACCCTAAAAACCCACTGTCAACACAATCAACTATGTCCTTAGCTTGTAGGGGTGGTATGTGAGATTTACTTGCATGAGTTAGGTTGAAAAAATAATACATAATCTCTTATATATTTCTAAAATTATAATCATGCATACTCCTAACCAATTCTCACCTTGGGGTTAAAATGTCTTCAAAACCAGTCATGCACAAATGATTGTGTTTGTCTCTAGGGAAGACATATGTAGGCTATTTATTCATAAATTAGACCTTGAAATCCAACATTAGTCATTATAACACATATGAAGTTCATTTGGTAAGTGATTTTAATCTTTATATTTTCATTTATCCATTGAGTTTTTACACTTAGGCTTTCATCATTATCTAGATACCCTACTAACTACTAACACAATCATCCAGTTGGTTTTAGATGCTCATGTAACCTTTGAGAAGTCTATGAAAGTTTGATTTATCTTATTTATAGATTATAAAGTCATAATGACCCACATATAGGTTATTATATTCTTTATCTTCCATTCATCTTCTAATTTGGCTTTCAATGCACTTCAAGTTTCTCAACTAAGCCTACCTCTACTTACAATGCCTACTATATGGATAGGGAGTGTGCAAGTGAATTAAGACAAGAGTATATCATCCTCTCCTCTAATGATCTTAGGCCCCAAACACTCCTTGAATATATTAAAAAAAATTGGAAATGATGTCATGTTCATTGTGCAAATTTTATGGAAAAACAAATCCTTTTAGCTCAAGACCTATAGATATCACTAAGTCTTTTTAATGTGTTTTAATGTAATTTTAAGGTGTTCAAATTTTTTCTAAATGTTGAGTTTTGGCCCTCATTATTTGCATAGTGATTTTAATATTATAAGACTACAAGATCCATCCATCTAAGAATTTTTAAACATCTAGGAAATAGGTTGTAGAAGATCACCAAAAACCTCCTGACCTCTATTTTCCCTTTTTAGGGACTATGGACTTTAATAGTGCTCTTTTGTGCTTTGAAGGTAGTCTAACCTCCTAATTGAAATTTTATACTCAAAGTGGTTGTCATGGTATATTATAATGATATTAGGTCTAAAAATTATCTTGTCACTTGCTTAAATATCTCAAATTAACTCCCTTATTCTATGTTATCATTACCTGTAGGAGGCTTTTTTTTGCTCATATAGGCATTAAGTAGAACATAAGTAATATACATTATTTTAGGATTTATGCATAGGACAAGACTCTTTAAAATTTTCAAAAGGGTTATTTTTAATATTGGTATCTTTTAAAATAGTTCAAAAAAACTTAATTTAATGTGAGTTCCCCTTGTAACTACTTTTATATGCACACTCTAATGGCAGACTAGGCATATGTGAAGTCTATGCATACAAACTATGAATATTTCATGGAGAGTGAGGTTTTAAGATTAAATTATAAAAAATATAGCCTTGAAAAAATTTACATGGAATTAGTACAACCCCCTATAACCATTCACAAAGTGTGGAAAATCAAAAAACCATGAAAACCTACACATCAACTTAGACTGCACTAGTATGCAAAACTTGAGTGTAATAGCTTGTCAAAACAATATAAAACTTGAAAAAAATAATGGTAAATTTTTTATAATTATTCCAAAATATTGTGTAATCAATCTCAACATCTAAATCATATGGAGTTGCTCAAACTAGACCAAAACCTAAAGGATGCACCAAACAGCTAGCAAGTTCACACAGTCCACTTCAAATGGATAGTTCATGAAGCACAGTTGTCCATTTAACAAACTTATTATATGTATTTTAATTTATATTATTTAATAATTATCTCCCAAAATAATTTTATCTAAAAACCTTTCTGTTGTCCATACTAAGTGGAAACCTAGAAGTCACTTCTTTATGCCAAGAAGGGTGAAAAAGGGATATAATAGTTTAAGCTTAAAATTAGATTTTAAATATCAAATAAAGTTTGGATATGAGATTGAGGAATATTTAGAGACGTTGTGGGGCCTCATCACATGTGGCACACTTCCCAAGGAGCTATGCATGTGTCATTTTCTTCTTTTTCTTTAGGTAAACTAAATTTATTTTTATTAAACTACTAATTTTCATTATTTTCAGTTAATTAAGACCTTTTTGGACACATTTTTCATGAAATCACACATTTACAATTCCACATTTCCCAATAAAATTGCACAAAGCATTAAATACACCATTTTGACCCTTACAATGACACAATGACTTAAAATGATAAATAGACCTAGTAAACAAATGACCAAAGCTATTAAAACATGAATTGACATCAAGTGACCTTTAAAACACCTTATTAAAATATATTATACCACCTTATATGCCTAAAAATGATTTTTTTACTAGGGGTGCCCTATTTTGACCTAAAAGTCAAAATTGGTCAATAGTACCACTGTGATGTTATATGTTAGATGTTGATAAGAACATGGATATTGATGTATATTTATTTGTCATGATTGTTTTGTCTTTAGAATTTTTGGTTCATTTTATATTTGTGTTTATCTAATGTATGATTAGATGATATATGCCTACTTTAAGAGATGCATGTCAATAGGTAGCATAGATATGTTTTGTGTATGGTATGTGAGTGTGATCACATCCTGGCTAATGCTTATAGAAATGTATTGTGGCTTGAAATTTTTATGTAGGATCTTGAGCACTTGGTTGTCTTTAATTTTGAAAATCAAACTATGTATCATAAGTGTGAATAAATTATAATTACATTGTATGTCATAATTCACATGGACCTATTTAAATGTTAATATTTTAACTTAAGATAATGATAAAATATAAAAATCTAACTTTATAAACAAAAAACATGTAAACACAAAACACAAAAAAAGAAAATGAAGGTTTTAAAAATACAAGATATAAACAAATTAAATACAAGATATGAAATATCAAGGATTAAATGGAAATAAGATTGTATCAAACAAAAACAATTAAGAAAATAAATAAAAAATAAAAATAAATAAATGATATAAATAAAAACTTAATTAACATAAATAGTATAAATTCAAAAGTAAACAACTTAATCTGAAGTAGAGGAAATAGTCAAGTGATTAACAAATTGTAATAAAATATAACAAAAAAATAATGCAGTTAAGTACAAAGTGTAAATAACCTAGAATAAATAAATAAAATATCAAGAGTTAAGTTCAATAAAAAATGTATCAAACACAAAGCAAATAATAAAACAAACCAACACTATAAATAAAAAAATAAAGTAAACAAAGAAACTAAACAAACAACATAAATAAACAAACAAACAATATAATATAAACAATACAAGTACAAATTGTAGACCACTTAAAATAAAGATATGGATAACTAAGACTCAAGTGCTAAAAATATGTACTTAATGTAAATAAACAAAAAAATCTAAATACAAAAATAAGAAACTCAATCCCAATTTGAGGCAAGACTTAAGCATACAATATTTATACTTAAAAACACAACACTCAAAGCAAACAAGAAATAAACTCAATAAGTAAAACACACAGAACATATTGTAAGTAAGATAAAGAACTCAATGTAATCAATCAAAAATTATGATTGTGTAATAAATGAGGTGTTATAGTTCAAACATTGTTCCCATACACCAAGGGTAAGATGAATAAATTTAAATAATAGGGGGAATATAAGAAGAGGAAAGGGGAGGCCGAGCTAACTCTAAATGCCCAAATTTAAGTGGATGATACCTACATAGTCCTATAAAATTCAATCCAAATGTAGTTCACCCAAGGATATGTGATAGAATAAAAGTTATGAGAAGTATTCATGATAATATCAAATATATTGAAAATGCTATGCTCTCAAAATTATGAGTGTTAGGAAAAAGGAAGTGGAAAATTTAAATGGGAGTGCACCAAATACAAATGCACAATAGCCACTAGTTAGGTAATGATTTTTTGTAAAATGATTAGTGTGTAAAATAATAGTGGCGTGTTCATTATTACATCACTTAAAATTAAAAATACCCAAAAATGTGCCTCATAAAAAAGTGAGAGTGTAAGTAAAATATTGGTCACAAAATGGTGAGAGCATGAGGAAACAAAAATGAAGAAAAACATTAGCCAAGCTGATCCAAGATTCTCCATGCATCCAAGCACTATCTACATAGTTTGTATGGACCTCATGCCAATGTAATTATTCCAAAAATGGAATTATAATGATATGGTAATGGTAAATTATATCTAAAATGAAATGAGCAAGACAAGAGTTCCATCCTATAAAATTATTGGGCATTTATATCTTGCATGGAAATTCTAAGCCAATTTTCATGGTTATGTGTTTTTAGTTTTTTTCTAGGTCTTTTCAATGTTTTTGGG
The DNA here is from genome assembly GCA_037957365.1 of Torreya grandis. Classification (NCBI taxonomy): domain Eukaryota; kingdom Viridiplantae; phylum Streptophyta; class Pinopsida; order Cupressales; family Taxaceae; genus Torreya; species Torreya grandis. The sequence continues at coordinate 92,756 of JARHVA010010862.1, forward strand.
TTTTTTATAATAATAAAATTAATGTAATATGTTCAAATGTGAAATAAACCATCCATAATAAGACAATTGTCTTTATGTAGAGGCTCAAACAAAAACTAAACCAACTATAACAATGTTTCCATCACAAACCAACAACACAATATAATGCATATGAAAATATCATGCAATAACAATATATCATCAAAAATGTCACAAAGATATGAAATAAATGATAAGAAATTAGATTAATTTTGAGATTAAATATTAATTAGGTAACCGCCTTGTTGATATACAATGAAACACTTGTCTACAAATAAGCTATTGATGTTGATCACTATTGAAGTGCCTTCAGAATAATAGTCATTAAATCTGCTTGTAACACATGTTCATAATCATTATCATGAGTGGTAATAATAATTCTATTGGAAATTAATAAATAATTTTAAAGGGAATGATAAAGTGGTATGAATAAGAATTGTCTAGGTAATGGTATGGTAAAATTATTAATAATGGTATATGGAATAGTATGATAAATGGATGAGGGTCGAAACAATGCCCGCAAGAGATAACTCATATTGATAATGTTTCATTTTCAGTTATGCATAATATCATTTCAAGTTCCTTATGTTCATGGGTTTATTGATCTCTTATCCATATGGTGTAGCTAGTATATATACTCTAGAGACATAATTTAATATCATAGTAAAGGGCCCAAGTTAATTGGCTTCAAAGTTACCCTTTTTTACATTTATTTTTGGTATTCATTATATTCTATTTTATCACCAATTTTAAATTATTGAGAGAGAGTACACTTTTTATAACTATGGAGAAGATGATTTTGGTATGATCTCAAGAAAAAATAACATTTTTTTTCCATTTTTCATCCAAGAGCTCCAACTCTTGCAATTTGGCCACTATATACTTTTCATCATGAATAATATAGTGTAGAGAAATGCATATAGAGGGAAACTTAATCTAGATAGGAATAATGGCCTTAGAGACAAAAACTAAAGAATATGGAGTAGCACCTATAGGTGTGAAGGTATTATTATGGTAATCCCATAAGGATGGGAATAATTACAGATGTTAATCATGGCCAATATCATTTTCAATCTTTTTCAATATTTTTACAATGGTCTTACTAGATTCCTCAACATGGACATTACCTTGAGGGTAGAATACTATGTAATTTTTATGTTTAATTTGGAGAAAATATCATTGACATATTTATTCTTGAATGGACCACTATTATCAATGATAGTGGTGGAGGGAATTCCATATCAATAGATGAGATGGTAATGAATAAACTTATAAATCTATTCATAGGTTATATATGTCATGGGAATGGCTTCTATCAACTTGGTAAAATAAAATGTGTAAGTTAGGATTTGTTTGTGTCTATCTGAGGAAGTAGGTTTAACTTTTCCTATGAGATCAAGTCCCAAAGTAGAAAATGGCCATGGTATTATGATCAGTAAGAGCGGTAAGGAAGGAGCATGTATCAAATATTTATGTCACTGATAAGCATCACACTTCTTCACATGTCTATAAACTTCTATCTCTATTATGGGCTAGTAATACCAATTTTAAGGTGTTTCTTGGAAAGGACTAAAATAATGGTGTGGGACCCACAAGTTCCTTCATGCACAGCATTTAATGCTAATTAGGATTATTGTAAAAATAAATAATGAATTAGTGTTTCATCATAGCCCCTATGATAGAGCTTACTTTTGAGCAATGTGTATTAGGTGGTTTTATAGATGAATGATTTATGCTAGTTTCATGATAGTTATGGGGGAAGAATGTGGTCATCAAGGTAGTTATAAAGGTCTTGGTATAAAGGAACATCATAACTAATAATATTACATACCATTTATAAATCCATTTATTCATAAGCCATTTGAATAAGGTTCTCAATTAAAAATTGATACTCTTTAACACTATCAACTAGTATTAACATGGATCCAATAGTTTCCATTGCATCTATTAATCAATTATTGGCCCTTGGTGTCTACAAAAACTAAAGATATCCAAAATGTGACCTGAGCTTATCTAATATATTATTTTAAGTTATAAAGTTATCATCATTTTTTGGGATTTGGTGTGTGGCCTAGTTAATGATTAATGAAGAATCGACATATACCATTAACTACTGAATGTTCCATTGTATAGTGAGATGAAGTCCTGTAATGAGAGATTCATACTCAAACATGTTGTTCTTATAATAGAAACAAATGTGGAATACCTTAGGCATGATATCCCCCTATAGTGTAATGAGAAAGATACCAATCCCAAATCTATGGGATGCATATGAACCATAAAAATAGAAATTCAATAGTTTAGACTTAGTAGTAACTACCTCCATAGTCAAAATGGACTCATCTAGGAAGTAAAAGTTGAGTGTTTGTATATCTAATAAAGGATCTTTAGTAAGTTAGTGTATGAGAACTTGTCCCTTGATGGCCTTTTGATTTTGATATTTGATCTAAAAATTACTTATTCATTAACCACTTAGCCATTCAACCCATTAGAGTTTCCTTAGATAGTAATTATTTTATTAGATCAACACTTTTGATAGTAATAGTCTTGTTGTTCAACATGTAACACTGTAACTTTTGGGAAGTTAAAACTATATCTTTTGGGAAGTGAAAAACATGTAATGATTATTCTATGCTAGTCTTCATGTGCAATCTTAATTTAATTATATCTTGAGAAGCTATCTATGATGGAAAACATCTCATATCCTACTATTGAATATATGATCATGTCAAAGTTTGACAAAGTTAAATCATCTTTTGATCATGATTTATTGATGTATATAAAATAAATACACAAGTGATTGAATTTTGGTTTCTTTTTTATTGATAAAATGTTTGATATCCATTTAGAATAATCTAGTGGTCTAATGAAGCTAATAACTTGGGATTAGGATGAATCACTAGCTAATGCACCACTAATGAGGGGTCTAGTCCTAGTATATCAAAATAGTACCATTAAAATATATCAATAAAGTCCTTCAATATAGTAATGATGAAATCACACTCTTTTAAAGTTAGGGATGCACCTCGAAAAACTATCTTTGGATCATCATAGGTACTAATATTCACTTATATGGTATCCTACATAAGGAGTGTATACCCACCCTACATAATACTTGGAAGTTAAGTAAATTTATCTTCTCCATCACTTTAGGAGCTATAAGCCACTCACGCAATAAGAATATGAATCTACCTTTTTTAGTAGTGTCTAATTGACAATTTTTTTGAGAAAATCCTGAACCAACTACATTATGATCTGGTGCACTTTAGAACTAATAATGTAACAAATGGTAATTCTTAGATTATGAGGAATATATGATTCTTTAGGAGATCAAAAAACTTTCCCATATAAAGGAACCTGAAATAGGTTTTTACCTATGGACTTTTTAAAAAAAAAATCCCTATCCTAAAGGTGCTTCAAAAGGGTTTTCATATGAAGATCTCAATGTTTCAATTTGTTCATGACCAAGGATGTTTTACTTCTCTCCAAAATAGGTAGAAGAATATAATTTTATGTCAAATCCTTGTTTGTGGTCACCAATGTTCAACCTATCTTTAAGACCCATGAATTTCATAATAATTCTTCATTTTGAATCTCATCTAGTGGTATAATTAATTCTTGTTGGTCCCAATCAGTGAGGATAAGATGATTAAGTGAAAGGGGATAATAGGGTTTATTGTTAAGAATAACATTGGTATAAAATAATTTGGTGTTTACAAGCTCATTGTAAGTTATATAGTGGGAATATGTATCACTATCGAGAGTCTCTTCATTATTCAATGAAGTAGTATCACTCTCAAACTTGATGGGGTCTCCCTCAAGTAGTGTAAAACTAAGGCCTTAATTTTCTATATGCATTGCTATGGGTAATGTCTAAATAATACCTTGGGATAATTACCCTAATCCTTTTCCTTGATAGTATAGATGGTCCATGATTTTATTTGGTATGGGGTATATAACACTCTAAAATAAAATAGCAAAATCTTCACTATACAACCAACCTCCCTTAGCACTAGTGTATTAATTTTAATTGATTAATGTATCTATTACAAATATGAGTGGCTCCTATAGACTAGATTTAGATTTCATTTGAAAAATTATGTTGGGCCTACTAGGAATAAGTTTGGTTTATCCATATGACTAAGGATATTTGGCTTGGTTTCCAACATAGAAATCATCCTGGATGTGGTATGTGGAAATACCCTTATTTTCAATGGTAAAATAAGAACAAATGTTGTCATAAGTTGGATTGAAATAAGTGGAGGAAACATCATTATGATCAATATAGTTAGATTTTATAGATTTAATAACTACTTATTTCTTCTTCTTATCTATAAACTCAGCACTTAGACAATAGTTGTAGCTCCAATACTCAGCCTCAAAGTGCTTTCATTATTGATATGGTTTTAAATCACCATGGATAGTGACTTCTAACCTAGAATGAGGGAACTTGATGTATTAATGCAAGGTAGAAGGTTCATCTCATACTTTATGGATCTAAGGATGACCTAGAAATAAATTACAAGGAAGTTCTATGTCAAAAAATGTCATAAATTATCATGTGTGATAAGCGTAACAATGATAATTAAATATATTATTCTTAAAGACTCTCTCTACATTATCATAGGCTTTGATCATAATGATTTCTAGTTGCATATCTCCATCTTTGTATCTTAAAGTTTAGATCAACTTTAATGAGGCTATATTTAGTCATAAACCATTATCTACAAGATCCCTCTTGAACTCATGATACGAAATGACAACTTCAATATATATAGGGCTATTATGGAATGGACCAACATGTCTCTTTCATAAAACATGAGCTATTGTCTTGGAGACAAATGTCCCTCAAGCACTTGTAATTGACTTATATTAATGTCATTAGGAACTTTGGATTGTTTAATAAAGTCACTTAATATGGTCCTATAAACTTTAGTCATATGCAAGATGTCCAAGATGTATATCTATGTAGGAATTTAACCTAATTACTCACCAACATTAAATGTCTTCTTGGTATAAGGATGAGATGGTTTGGATTTTTGAAGGGTGGAATCTAACACAAGGTTGGGATTGGTATTCTAACTATAATAAGGAAAAGGGACTTGGATAAAAAATATTACCCATCTATTTATGACTACATAATTTCAAGTCAGGGAAGGTTTACTTGAACTAGAAGAAGTTTGTGGAAGTCTAATAATGGTAATTCATAATGGTCATGATGCAATCATATTTCTCTGATTGATGATGGAATTACCAATGGTCAAAGTTGGTGGTCCTAAAATAGAATAATTAGACCTATAATGAGTGTTAGTTGGCCTACAAGGAGTGACATTGATAGTGGTAACATGATTACTAGTAATACCCCCAATGGTATTGGTGTAATCATAAGGAACACTCCTATTGCCAAATTGGTTGGATTGTTTATCATGATCTTCACTATAATTATTATGGTTTTAGCTATATCCTAGTGCTTATTTCTAATGTTTTCCCCATCCTTGGTTTTGATTGGTGCACTATTATTTCTTGTTATGCTTGGGAAAGGGGTTCTTGTAAATTCCCATCTCCTAATTAGTGCTGAGTGCTTATTTCTCTAATTAAATTTCCCCATTCTCAATAAAATTTTAAATTAGGAGTCCTAATTACACACAACTATAGATGAAATGGCAAACCATAGTATGGTACTCATAGTAATCATTATCATAATACCATTTTGATTTGGGTTGGCATTTTAGAAATGGTTTTGGAATGAACCATAGTATTTCTTCAATAGGCTCTTCGAGGTCACTAATAACTCTATCTTTATAGTTTAATAATTACGGGGGAAGCTATTTCTAGTGGAATATAAGGTTTAGGTGGAGTTTTTTGAACTACTATTGTTTTTATCATTTGTACATGACTTGCCTCTATAACCCTATTACCAAACATGTTTTTATTTTTAAGAAAGGCCTACAATTTTTAAGCTATACTGGTCTAAATTGGCACTTGATTTATAACTTGTTTTTGCTTTGTTATTTGGGTTTAAGAATAAATATTTATAAGACTTTTTGATAAGTTATTTTTATATATACACCCCTTTTCCAATGATTTCATCAAATGCGTTGACATAATCTAGTTTAAGATTATGAGTGAGCAGAACATTTAAATTTTGTGCAAAGGTACCATTTAATTATGTATCAAAAAATTTATGTGAGAAATGTATAGACAAGTATATACACCATTGTAAGTATGATGAGAATATCTCTCATCCTATTTTCTTAGCATTGTCTAAATCAACAAATATTGAGTCATGTTCTATGCTATAAGAGAAATGTTTGATAATTTTTTATGAAAGATCATTGAAAGTAGTGAATGATTCATTAGGAATATTGAGAATCTGTTATAATGGTTATACACCTAAGTTACATGGAAATATGTGTAAAAAATAAACACTATTGTATATTGCTTCTTAGCATGCTACAAATAATGCTTGTAGATGTTCTCTTGTATCTCCCTTATATTTATATTTGTTTGATTTCATCATCTCAAAGTGAGGTGGGAAAGGCACTTGAAGAATGTTGACATCAAATAGGTATGGGCATATGTCATCAAACTTATACTTTTTGGGTGCTTTCTTACCTAGTTATAGTTCCAAAACTATCCCCTTTTTTACATTCCATTTTCAGACATTAGGAGTAGTTTGTGATGAAAGGAGGGCACTTTATTTGCTAGTAGTGAATTGTTGGCCCTAGTTATCATTAGTATAAGTGGAAGTGAATCCCCCTTGCATAGTCTAGTTTGGGATATGCACCCTATATAATAAATTATATGTTTTATGTGGGATATACTATTGTTTTTTATTAGGATTGAAATAGGAGAGGTGTTGATGTTCTTGAGGAAGCTATTGTTGTGAACAATAAGGAATCCAATATTGGTCTAATAGAATATATTATTGGTTTTATTGATTTTTTTAGTGATTTATAATAATCAATTCTTTTTTTTTTGGTTCATAAATAGAAATTTAAGTCATTTCTTGTTTTCAAGAGGAAATTGTTGTTGTTGAAAATTAGAAGAAGTTGGTAATGTGTTTTGTGAATGATCCACTACCTATTGATAACCTATTATGAATGGTATATAACCTATTATTAATGGTCTAGGACCTATTTTGAATCATTCTGTACTTGATTTACATTAACAATAATATCATGATGGTTGAAAAATGTATTTTGCATATCAAACAAAATTTGTTGTGAAGAATTTAATACTACATGTTATTTAGGAGGAGCTAAAGGATGAAATGTATAATTGATTAGGTCTTGTTAAATATATTTAATGGGTTGGTTTTGATCATAAGAATGGTCCTATTGAACTAGGATATCGCCAAACAAGTTGTTAAGCCAGTACCAAGTTGATGTGTGTAATGATAACTAATTTACTAAATGGTAAATGGTATAAAGTGATCAGTTTAGGAAGGATAAATAAATGGACCTTTCCCTTTGATATATGAAGTGATGGTTGGTTTTATAATTTGAATACAAGGTTATTATTATGGTTTTCCTCTACTTGGACTAGGGCGTGCAATTTTATATTATAAAAACAAGTGGAAGCCTAGCTTTAGATTCTATTAGCCTTAAGAGAGCTTCATATTGATCTTCTAATGGTTGATTGATGAATTGAATTTGAATTGATCTCATAATGGAAAGGATATCATCAAGAAAAATTAGGTGGTTATTTCCATCCTCTCTATATGCATAATGTCTACTATGTCCCAAGGTATCATAAAAAATGTTATTGTTCAATTCTAGGGTAATAACAGGCCCTACTAAAGATGTATATATGCATGATTGGCATAGTTTTTGGCCTTGGAAAAGTGTTTCAAATGTGATCTTGGTTAATTTTTGTAATTTGTATTTTAAAACAATTTCAAACATATTCTAGAGTCTAGAATGGATTTATAAGTGTTTTACCAAATAAGTATAGGTCTACAATAAGAATAAATGTTGTAGGTATTTAGAAATAATTTGTATTAAGAAGTTAAATGTCTAAATCAAAATATATAATAATGAAAAATGGTAAATTATTTGGAAAATATCTTGACCTTGGTTGGTCTTTGAATTTAATTCACAATGAGAATGAAATAGAGTCAAATGGTTTATAAACTAGGAATTATTTCAACATAAGGAAAACACAAGTCTAAATCAAAAACTAAATGGGTAGCATAACTTTACCAAGTGATACAAATGCTATTTTTCAATTGGTAATAAAATACTACAAAAATAACCAAGGTTGGTTCAAAAATGGGGACATTGTAATGGTATTAAATGAAACTTAGGGTGTAGGCTAAACAAGAAAACCTACATCCAAATTTAGAATATAAATGGGTAGTGTAACACCTCAATGTGTAAATAAGTTGAAATGTGTTTGAACTTATTTGGTCTAATAAATTTGGTGTATTTTTTTTCAAATGAGGTTTTGAACACAATATGGATTTTAACAAAAGCACTCCAAGTAATCATGTGGAAACTAACATGGTTTATGAGATAGACACTAAATCCTTTTGATATACTTGCTTTTGAGAGGATAAATTTAAGGTCCATTAAAATAAATAAATTATTTCATGTTATTAGTATGGTTTTGAAGCACCCCAATTATCTCAAAATTTCATACATAAAAAGTAATCATCAAGGGTTATTAACCTTTACATCCCTATATCAGTGATTTATCTATCACAAATTAACTTTTTACCCTATGTTTTAAATTTGAAACTAAATAATCATAATATAACTTATGATACATGGTTATTTATAATAATCCATTAGTTGGATGCAAGATCTTGTGGTCCATTCACTAAAGTGTTTATTACCTTCGTGACCACTTAAACAATTGGGGTCTCTATGAAGTGTGACTAGTGTAACTAGGATATGAAGTGCATACTAGCTATCATATTATTAGTGCTTATATAATTTATGTACCCCGTTAGATAAGTGGGATTGGTATGATACTAGGATTTCACTTCATAGTTCAATGCACCCCTAAAGACCAGCGGGAAGGTGATGAAATCTACCCCATGAAATCAAAATAAAATACAAATAAATATGCTTTTTTGCTTCTAATTCTCAAGACCCCACAAATAGGAAAGCTAAGAACATATAACAAAAATATATCTTTTAGTTAAGGTACAAAAACAAGTAAACCAATGTGATTTTGGTCACCCAATCTTCTTAAATGGGGAAAGGGAGAGCATAGATACAATTATTTACAAAAAAAATTGAAGCAGAAAGAAATCTAAGAAAATACTCATAAGAACAGAAAGGTAATGGTGATTTGTTATTTTTAAGAACTACCAAATGTGGATTAAATTTGCCTTTGTAGGTTATTATTTATGTAAAAACTAACTTAAACAGAAAGAAAAACCTACAAAAAAATATTAGATTGTCAAAAAAATGTTTTACTTAGCCAAAAAAGTTAAATTTAAGACTTTTAAACTCTCAAGAAATTTTCCATAGGGTGACTTCACCATTTAGCAAAGCAACCTTGCTGATTATATGTTGACTTTAATATTATAGAGGAAACTCAAAACATGATTTTTGTGACTTGACCATTTATAAGGGTTACGCCACCAATTAATAGATTAGTTCACTCATTTTAATAAAATATAGGAAAACATAAATTTTACCTTGTGCAATTTTTTTTTCCTTTTTAGGTTCATTGAAACATATGGTGACTTTGTTGAGTGAAAATTCATTGATTAGATTTTGAGCTCATTAATACATAGGTCAACCTTTCTATTTTCTTTGAGAATTCACCATTTCTTATAAAATAAATAGAGATCAAAAAATAATATAAAATGACCTCATTGATTACATGAGTAGCTTCAATGGTCTATAAGGTAACCTCACTGATACACATGGTGAATTCATTGATACATAAGGTGACTTCATCGATGCACAGGGAGACTTAATTTGTCAAAAAACAAATCAATACTAAAATACAAATTAATTATTTCACTAGAATACTTCAAGAGTTCCAAATGAGGTTTGTGAGATGTATGGTCCCACTAGGAATTCCATTATGTAGAAAAAGATTATGAGATGGGTTAGTTTCTATGTTAGTATTAAAATACAAAATATATTACAAAACATAATAATTCAATCTTACTTCTTAGGGTGAGTGATAATCACTAAACCAAAGAAATCAGTAAATGAAAACTAATAATACATTCACCTTACTTGAAGACTATGTGTAGTGATTGTTTGGAAAATGTTTATGATCATTTTATGGATATGGAAGTCTTTATCAATGCATGGGTTCAATTTAATGGCATCTCCACTTTTCCATTATGGATTTGTTCACTTTATATGAAGAATGGTGAAGCTTCTTAACAATATTTTGGCATTAATTATTTTCACATAAGAGCTTAATATAAAATGGTCATGTCCCTTATATTTATAACTTGAATGTAATGATACAGACTATCCATCTCATGTTCAAGATGTCTGGTCCAAAATCAATTCAAAATTGGAAACCAATTACAATAAATGTTGTAATTAATATTTTTAAGAATGGAGAAATTAATAGGCATGGCTTAAATAAATTAGATATTTGTTAGAATTATTAGGCATGGCTTGCATTTTGGCCTTTGTGACCACTTATGTCATGAGGATGCCACTTTTTGTTGAATTTTATTTTTCCAAAATTATATATTAGTTAATTTTATATGTATTTTAACTTAAGAATTTAATTTGATATAGTTAATTAAATTAATTTGATTAGGGTTTATGCAATTCTTAGAATTTGATTAATTGCCATGCACTAGTCATTGAAAACATTAGTTTAAAAGGTCACAATTTAATTACAGATGAATTAGAAGAAGATAATTTTTTATAGGATAATACCCAATTAGGAGCATATTGACATGAATCAAGAATTAAAAGTGACGTGTGCATATGAATTTAGATCATTTTGGTAGTTTTGGTATAATTTATGCATTATTACAGGATGTTTAGACTTACAATTTCAACACAATAGTGGTGATGATTGGTTGTATACATCATGGTTGTATGATAATTAGGAATGAGGTAATTAAAGTACCTATTATTTTTTTGTCTTTTTATTTTCTTGAAAATATGGTAGAGTAGGAAATAACACATCAAATATACAATAATGTGGCTAATAATCTCAGTGCTAATCAATAAGGGTACTAACATAAAAACCTTATGAAAATTGGTCATCTTCAATACTTAATGAGGAAACACCTCAGTTTAGTTGGTAAATTCATAGCCTATTATGGTTTATAAGAGTCATGATACAAATATTGGGACCCTAGAGGTAGATTCAATCAATATCTCAATGGCCTCAGGAAAAAGGGAGGTCATATTCCCTATGGCCATAAAATTTTTTGAGCATGATGAAATTTTCATCTATGATCTAGATGACTTTGAGGTATGCATTCAAAAAAAAACTCAACATGCCAATGGTGATTGCATAAAATATTCATTATAATCCTTCAATTACCAAAGAGGAGGCAAACAAAATTGAAGAGGAGGTAAGTAGAGGTGTAAGTTAGTAATGACCCTAGCTATAGGCTCAATAACCTCCAAATAAATACCATCTTCCCTCTCCTAAATAGGAAGAGGTTATCCCAGGGTAAATTTTATTGGCTATTATTTCTTAAATCATGAATATTTAAGTTTCATAAATTCATTTTTGGCTATTTTGGGGGGTGGTGAATAATGTAGATTTGCCTAAATTATTTAGGTGTAAGTTAGTTTTTCATGTTAACTTGCCTACTGTTTAAAACAAATTTCATGCATATAAATATACTTCACAACTTTGTTAAAATTCAATATGAGCTTATTTACCATTATATATAAGTAGACATCTACACATATACTCAAATTATACTTTTAGTGGTCGGAAAGGGATGGAGGAAGTTACAAGAAATGGTTCTAAATGATATCATGCTACCAAGTGACAATAATGCTACTGAATGAAAATAATGTTATCTCTCAATATTAATAATATCTAATGGTGTAAATGCTATCAAATGACATAAAAACTATCAAATGATAATAATGGTATTGTTTAAACATAATACCTCTCATTTTATATCAATACTATCGAATGATAGTATTACTATTGAGCAATGATTTATTATTTTTGAATAAATTAGTGTTTAATTCTTAAATAATAAAAGGGTTTGAGTAGGATTAAATTAGTAAATAATATTCTAAATTAAAGCTAATAATTTATGAAATTTATTTGTAATTAGAAATTATATAAAAAATTTATTGAGAGAGAGAAAATTAAACTTATCTTAATCTATGTTGATCTGACTTAGATAGGGTCTATAAATTTATGTGAAGGCCTAGGAAACTATCACAAACAAGTTTATAGCTTTAATTTTTTTATTGGACAAGAGCAATAAAAGTGGACAAGAGTGGCACCAATGATATAGTCCTTGTTTGGCACTATTTTCTTGAAGATCTAAACTTTTTAGGTTTTGTTTGATAGGTCTATGTGACTCTATTTCTAAACTTATGAAGCCTCACTATTAGTATTGTTCCTTGTAGAGATGATTTTATTTATCTATGTCTTATATCCACTTTAATGGAAACTTTTACATGTAGGGAAAATGGGTTAGTATGTATAAGATGCACTAAATATGCTTCACACCCTATGTTTAGGCATGCCATCTACATACCAATAGTCTACGGTGGGATCAAGCCATATGTAGTTCTCCCTTTAAGAGTGTTTGGTGCTATAGTGAATGAAAATACAAGAAATTCTAAAATTATGTGTGCTTGAGATGAATAAGGAATGGTGCAAGGAATTAGATTAGCTTGAAAGTGTATAAGCTAGTTGTATGCAGAGAATAGGGAAGATTGTTTGAGTCGTATTGCTTGTATTCTTATTTATTTGAATGATATGTGCCAACCCTTCCCAAATTATCTTTGAATGGTATTATATATGGATATATTCATCATGGGTTAAATGAATTCATATTAGGCTAACATTATTCAAGATAAATATCTAGAATGAAATGATCATTGGGGCCAAATATGCACTTGTATGATATCACCAAAATTTAGACACCCTACAGTCCAGTGCTAGTGTCCAAGTTGGCCAGCATTGTCTTAAGCTGATAGGGCATGTGGGGATGGATTAGTCATGAAGAGAGGGTCTTGGCATAGCTAGGATCAGGTTTTAAATGCCATAAATGATTGAAAATCATTGAAAGTAAGGTTAAGAGGGTCATGAGAGGAAGTAATAGGGACCTAAGGATTGGGTTTCATTATCCATACTCAATTTACCAATTTTAGAATTTTATATGACTACATTTTCCCCCCTTTATTCTAGTGATACAATAAAGTAAAATACTAGTATAAAGGAAAATAGAAAGAGTACTTGTAAAGGTGAAGCCCATGAAGCTTATGTGATGCTAAGTAATTCTAGATAGTGCATATAAAGCACATTGTGTAAGTGTGAATCTATGAAAGAAAACAAAAGAGTATATTAGTTCTTATTATATATAATATAAAACAAGAATGTATAAAGTTGGGTAAGAGAGATAAAGGATGAGAAAGGAATGAATACACCTCACCCAATATGTGAACTAATATAAAACATATTAAGATGTTGAGGAAGGCTGAGTGTGTTAGGTATGTGTTGAATGATGTTGTACTAAAAGTTATATTTTGAATGGATCTGAGTGATCAATTCCATAGAAAGTGGCTTAAGAATGTAAAGGTTGTCCCTTTGGCTCCATCATCACCTACTAAATGAAGTTAGATGATGATACATGTGCTAATTGGTGTTTGGATTATGTTTCCAATCCCTCTAAATAAGTGGCTCAAAAATATAGAAGCTGGGCCTTTAGCTCCATAATTGCCTACTGAGTGAAGCTATGTGGTCATACATGTGTTTATTAGTGTTTTTAATATGTGTATAATCCTTCTGAATAGGTGGATCAAGAATACAAAGGCTGCTCCTTTAGTTCCATCATTGCCCCATAAAGTGAAGCTATAAATTGATACTAATATGAAGAAGTATGTCATATGATATGACTCATAAATATAATGAATTATCTATAAATATGACAATGTGGAATGGATAGATGAATGCGTACTAGAATCTAGGCCAATATTTGCCAACTTAGAAAAAATGGAGATCGGGCTTGTATGAAAGCCACTCCAAAACTAAAAATTTAGCTTATATTGAAGTAACTCAGGAATTTAGGAATGTGGAGGTGGGGATTGTATCAAATACACTCTAAAAAGATGCCAAACACCTATAGATGGATTAAGGCATGCAACTACTAAGAAAGCCTAGGTAATACTGAGTTGAGAAAGGAAAGAAGTAAAAGTGTTGTATAATCTGCTCCTAATCAATAGTGTCTCAAACATGGATTCTAATCCAGAAGTTATATCAACTATCATATCTAAAACTAGAATCAAGATCCATCATGACAAACATGATGCCCCCTATATCTAGATTCTCTAAGCAATACTATATTGAAACTACTAATTTTAGTCTAAACTATAACTAGCAAAACTATAATTGATCTTACTTTTCTATCTATTTCTAGAAAATCTAGTTTTTTGGTTGTTTAGATAGGAGAATTGGAAATGGATAGTAACACCACTATCACTATATTCTTTCCTCAATAATTTTGTCTTGGGATAAAACTGATCACTATTCTAAAATCCTGACTATTTACATACTCAATTCTGAGTGGTTTGATGATTGTTTATTGTTTCAATTATTCTAGGACTAGATTTTTTGACTAATAGGAGCTCTGTTCTTTATTGCAAAAGACCCTATTTGTTTTCCCCTCTTTTAAGGATAGTAATAGGTACCTTGTAATGATTTCCCTCAGAATAAAAATCCCTATAAGTGTGTTATATTGTAAATATACATGATATAGTAAAGATAATCAACAAGATATCTCAATATATAACATGATTTAAATTAAGAGATTGTTAGATCAACAAGGGTATGCACATATATATATATATATATATATATATATATATAATAATAATGTAATAGAATGTGTCATGTGTTGAACTAGAATTTAAATCTATAAATTTTAGTTGTTAGTTAGTTTGTTTGGTCAAGAAGGGATGGAGCATGATTTCATTCATGGCATCTAAAAAAATAGGAAAAATGTAAGTGGATCATGGCATTGCAACAATCAAAAAGTAATCAATCAACAAGAACACAAAGCAAGAAGCATACAAGAGTGGCCAAGGGGCCATGTAAACAATGGACATGGGCACATGTCACTCAAACTAGAAATCAAGCATACAAGGCATGTTTAAATGCCACATACACATACAAGTAGAGAAAGTAATGTTGGCACAACGGCCATAGGCACATAAAATATTATAAGCAAAGGAAATTGGAAAATGTCCTAAGGAACATACAAGAGACAAGTATGAACTAGAAATGAAATCACATCAAGTTATGTCAAGCAAAAAAAGAAAGAATTTAAAGGTTGGAACTACAATCATATCTAACTAATCAAAGAAAGAGGTGAATTTATGTAATACATGTTTATTACAAGACTAGGTATATGATAAGAAATACATAAGTGTTAGATATTATTGAAATGTTGATCAAGTAATCTATGTAAGCTAGTAAGTAATATATGTCAACATGATAATAGAGTGTGTAGTATAGGAATGACATAACCTATATGGTGTAGTCTTATTGAAAATGCCCCTAGTGGGTATGTATATCAATGTGTGTCTTTATTGTCTAAGTAGGATGCCCCCTCAATGGGTAGAGTGAAGTAATCAAGTAGTTGGATATCACTACACACACTCAAAGAAGATCAAGTAAAGCATGGTAAAATAGATAAAACAACATACAATAACATAAATAACAAATGTAAGTCCTATATAATAGTAGTAGTGTAGAACATGATGATGCATACAATTAATTTTTTTTTTACATATTTGAATATATTTAGATTTTTGAAATGTTATATCATTTTTGTATTTTATCATTTTGAACTATGTATAATCAAGCATAATAAACTACGTAAATGCATTGCTGAGGTGAAATGTTATTAATTGATGAGTCTGATGAGAGACTCCCTATCATGGTGTCCTATATCAAGGAGTGGAATTATGCATGATCATGAAGCATGATGGAAATGTTGAAGCTATGATTTTAAAATACGTATATTTTGTAAATGCTCTAAAATATCTAAAGTAAAAACTAATTATGGGGTCCTATTGTAACTCGTAGAATTAAATGTAATTTTAGGATTCTTAGGGACATATCTATAGTAGGAAAATATCTCTAAACATGTGATCTATGTCTATATGCATGAGATCTCAATGAGGCTACCCTGGGTGTGATTACTGTAGTTGGAAGTTGTCTAGAATCTTAAAGCTATGTAGGTGTATGAAACCTCTATACTAGTGGTATATTCCTTAACCATGTATAAATTACAAGTGGGAGAGGAACTAAAATTGGAGGAGAAACTAAAATTGGTGGCAAAACTAAAACTAGTGGTAAAACTATAACTGGTGGCAAAACTAGAACTAGTGGTGAAACTGCAACTGGTGATTGTAAAGTAGATATAGGATCTAGAATGGCACATGGTAACTCATATAGAACTCCACTTACTATAATAAAATGATTATAATGAATGAATTTC
Organism: Torreya grandis; assembly: GCA_037957365.1. NCBI lineage: Eukaryota > Viridiplantae > Streptophyta > Pinopsida > Cupressales > Taxaceae > Torreya > Torreya grandis. The sequence goes on from JARHVA010010862.1 coordinate 109,422, forward strand.
ATGCATTTATAAACTATAAAAGGTACTACTTGGAGTTTTTGAATTTATGGTTGAGCAAGTAACATATCAAGAAATCTTGCACTGGGAATGATAGTGAATGTTGTGGCCACATGTGTAGGAACAACCTATAAAGGAAGTACTATCTCACCCAATAAACTTTGAATATTCCCACTAAAACCACTGATAACTATGTTTATCAAAGTTATCTCCTACTCTAAATAACTTAAGTGTTGTAGTAGTGTCATGATGCACATGTTGAGATCAAAACCATTATCAATAATCACATTGTGAATAGGGTGATTATGAATGTGAGATCTAACAAAGAGTGCATGATAATCTAAATCATCCTCGATGATCTCCTACTCTGAGATGGATATAGAATGTCTAGTTGGAACTATATAATTATACACATTGATCATATTACTCATAAGATGTATCTCAACTAAAGGTGCTCTATATGTATATGTTGGTGGATGTGCATGATATGCATGGTGAACCCTTTATGTGTCCCTTATATCCTATTTTTAATGTTTTTAAAATGGATCTAAGAAGATTTTCAATGCTTTATCATGTGTTTTATTTTCTAGTGGAGGCTTAACTAAAGTGTGAAAATCAATAACATTTGAATCTATTAGATCATGTATCTTGTGATTTAAATTGATGCATCTGTTTGTCATGTGGCTTGGTGCCCTATGGTAGTCATAAAATTCATTTTGATCATATCCCTTTAGAAGAGGATTTATTGGATCAACTTCCCAAATAAGAGGGAGAGATATGATATTATAATCCAAAATTTATTGTAAAACCCTGACTAGAGTAACTAGGAGATTTGTGAAACTATGCCAAGGGGATGATGATAAAACTATTAACTGAGGAGGCTCTGATGTTGTGTTGACTATAGGTTGATTATTCCATTTAGTATAATTTAACTTGATGTGATATGGTACTTTGTTGTTACTATTATTAATTGTGTTTGATGTATTTATGTACTTTAGTTTACCCATTAAAATTAGTTTAACTTCCCTTTCCTTTCATGTGTGACACAATTTAGTGAATGAAGAGAATATTTTGAAGATAATTGATTCATGTAGTGAGGGTAGAATACTTTGTTTAAAGAGGTCATCTAGCTATTGATTTGCCATGGGGATAGTCATCTTAGCCAAGATGGTTTTATACCAAAGAACATAGTTTGTGAAATGATCATTTGGTTGTTGTTTCTACTAAGTAATTTGAGCATATGAAACCTTGTCACCAATGTTGATACTAAAGTGTGTTAGGAACATGTTATAAAGGATTGAATGCATTTACTGATTAAATCAATAGACTATAGAACCATTGTTAAGCATAATACTTTAGACTCCATAGAAATATCTTAGTAAGTAGCTAGTCATTTGGTACATAATCCAAGCATGCTATGTGAAAATCTCTCAAATGTTTCTTTGGATCACCCTTGCCTTCATATAAAGTAATTTTGGGTTGAACAAAATCTTATATTAAGGTGTAGAGGTAATGTGACATGCCAATGGTGTATGTATAAGAGCAAAAGAATCCAAAGCTTGCATAGGTCTAGTGGTACCTTGCTCAGGATGTATCACCTTGGATTGAAGAGATATTATCTCTTGCACAAGGGTTACCACATCAAGAGATAGGGATGTACTAGTTATAACTGGTGGTATAGAGGTAGGTTGGGCTACTATAGGGCATTATTGAGACATAGTTACCCCTGTAGTGTCATATATATCTGGCTTCTCTATGATTTGAGAAGATTGACCATTATTCACTCTTTATTTTTCTTATTATAGTATTTTGAGCATGTCATCTTGCATGTTAGGGTGTTTATTTAATATTTCTTAGAGTTCCCATTTATCAATTTCATCAAAACTAGTATATTGGGCCATTGGTAAGGTAGGAAAATAAGTTGAAATTTGATTGAATTTTTTGAAAAAAAATGTTATAGGCAAAGAGTGATATAAAGAAAATATTGAATGTAGGAAATGTAGAGTCCTAACAATAGTTAATTAGAAATTGCATAAAAAGGATACAAAGCTCACAAACATGTAAGGTGATACCTCAAGAAGCAATGGGACCTAGTATGGTCAACTAGAGTTTTTAGGATAATAGTTATGCATAATACTATGAATTTTTGAAATTTGAAATGATTTTTTGATTTTAATATGCAACTAAAAATTCATAAAATTAGTAGAAAAAGTTTCATTGAATAAGACCTAGTATGTGTAACTATGGTTTTTAGATTTTTTTTTTTTTGAAATTACTATTAAATTTTGAATTTTGAATTTATTTTTTTATTTTAATATGTCAAAAAAAATTCAAAAAATTGTTGGAAAATTACTAGAAAACTATTGGGACCTAGTTGATGCAACTAGGGTTTGACAAAGAAATTATTGTAAAACTTACTACTAAATTGTAATATTTGAAATGAATTTTTGATTTAAAATTTCAAGTTAAAATTTATTAAATTATTGGAAAATAATAGATAGGAATTTACCCTAGGGTTTCTAGGGTTTTTATATGCAATTCAAAGTAAGTCAGGTTAAACAAATGATTTTTTTTTTTTGGGGAAATTAGTGTTTAATTCCTAAATAGTAAAAGGGTCTAATTAGGAGAAAATTAATTAATAATATTCCAAATAAAAGATACTAATTTATGAAATTTATTTATAATTAATTCTTTTTTTAAAATAGTAGTGCGAGAGAGAAAATTAAACTTACCTTGTTATGTGCTGATCTAATCGAGATAGGGTTTGAAAATTTGTGTATAGACCTAAGACACTGTAATAAACATGTTTTTAGGTTTTGTTTTTTGATTGGATAAGAGTGTTAAAACTAGATAAGAGTGGCATCGATGTTATAGCCCTTGTCTGACACTATTGTTCTAAGTATCTAATAATTCTAAGTTTCGTTTAGTAGGTCTATGTGACTTTATTTCTGAATTTATCAAGGCTCATTATTAGTATTTCTCCCTATAAAGCTAATTTTATTCATCTATGACTTCTATGCACTTGAATGTAAACATTGACAAGTAGGGAAATGGGTTTAGTGTGTGTAAGATGCAATAGACATGCTTCACACCCTATGTGTGGTCAGATGAATACATATCAATATTCTGATAAGGGATAAAGCCATATGTAGTTCTCCCTTTAATAGTGTTTGGTACAATAGTGAATGAAAATGCAAAAAATTCTAAAACTAGGTGTGCTTGAGATGACTAGGGACTGGTGTAAGGACTTGAATTAGCTTGAAAGTGTATAGGCTAACTATATATAGAGAATAGGGAATATTTTTTGAGTGTTATTTCTTGTATTCTTCTTTCTTGAGTGATATTTTCTAACCCTTTCTAAATTATTTTTGTATGGGCTTATATATGGAGCTATTGGTCATGGGTTAAATGAATTCACATTAGGCTAACATGATTGAAGATAAGGATCTAGAATAAAATGACCATTGGGGCCTAAGATGAACTTGGACAATAGCACCAAAAGTTAAACACCCTAGAGTCTATCACTAGTGTCCAAGTTGGGCACTATTGTCCTAAGTTGAGGGGGCTTGGGGGGATGGATTAGTCATGAAGAGATGGTTTTTCCTTAGCTAGGATCAAGTTTGAAAGGCCAAAAATGAATTAAAATCAATGAAATTAAGATTAAGAGGGCCATGAGAGTAAGGAAGAGGGACCTAAGGATTGGGTGTCAATAGCCATGCTCAAGTTACCAATTTTTGAATTTTATATGACTAAAGCAACAACATTGGTATCATTTATAAGAATATTTGTGAAATGAAAATATTTATATCATTCAAAAACATTACTATAAAATTATAGTATTTATATCATTTAGTAATATTTCTATCAAATGATAACATTGTTGTTATTTGACAACATTACTGTTAGATGACAACATAATTATTGTTCATTAGCATTATTATCAATCACCATCAACTCTATCATTAGAAAAAAAGAGTTGTGATCCAAATAAAAATAAGTTTTAGCTCATCTACAATTTTTTTATAGTCACATGTCCATATAACTTCTATGCCCTATTATGATTTACCTATCCATTCACCTTATGACCTAAACACCATCTGTTAATGCTTACTAGACTTTCAAACAACATATTTAGAGATTAAAAAGAACCCAAGTTAATTTATATATGGTCAAATAAAATTTACCCTAGGATATCTTGAGGGAAGAACATTCCACTCAAAGTCAGATAAATCCCCAAATCAAGAATAATATTCTTAAGGGACTTTCAAAGACTCAAATAGTGGTTATAATGGAACTTTTTTGGGCTCCTACAGGTGGTCAAGTAGGATAAATTCATTCATCACATTTTCCTCCTTTTAATATAGTTCAACAAATAAGTCTTCCTCAAAAATTTATATATTTTTTTTGATAATGCCTTCATCACCTCCAATATTTCCACTAGTGGCACCTATAGTTTTAGTGCCTACACCTCTATCTACTATTATTCTCCCATCCATTCCACCTTTTTTCACTTCTTACATCTCCACTTTAGATCACCCTATGTCAAATGGTTTGTTTACATCCATTTTTGAATCCCCTTCATATTCCATTCCATCCACTTCAGAGTAATCCATGATTTCTACTTAACTAACCATTGTTACTTACCATAGGAAACCCATAACTCCTCAAAAATTTTGTAGGATTTCCCAAGGAGGAAATACCTAAACCTGCTCTATTCATTCATATAGGTCCTCTTTATGTGGAATGAAATGAATAAAATGAAGAGGTTGTCTCACTAGTAGATTCCACTAGTGATGAGGAATAAGAACAACTGAAAACTATGGAGGAAGATGCAAAAAGGGTCAAAATTGATATAATTGAAATAACACAGGATACATATTTAAATGAATGGTGCAATAAAAATATAAATTATTAGGTACAATAGTTTTAGAAGGATTAGATAGACCAACCTCCTCATAAGGTGAAAATGTTCTTTCTAAAGAAGAAAGTTAGGCCCTTCAAAAATTAGTGTCTTCCCTCACCTCCTCCCTTATAATTATAGATACTATTATTTTTAGTTTTCCACCTACTAGTCTAGTTATTAAAACTCTTTCTCCATATGATTCATTGCAACAATATTTTTTGAAAACCAAGTCATTACATGCCCATGCCAAAACTAAGGAAACTAGGCAACAAACTTCTACTTATTTTGATTATTTAATTATTTTGATCACTAATTTAATAACAATAAGACCCAAAGCCCATATAATAATGTTTCATTTTGAATACTTAGTGTCTATTTCCATTTTTCATATATGAGTACCACCTACACCCTTGAGTCCATCTACCCAAACGAACTCATTAATTCCTCAATCCACTCAAATTGTGTCTTTGATTATGACCATATTTAAGGTTCTAGGATAGAAAAAATATGTGGTAGAGACTACACCCTAGAGGGACATATTGATATAGAACATGATCAATTAGCCACCTCTTCAACTACTTGTATAAATAAGTGATTCAATGTTTCCACCATAATTTCCACCACCTTCCAGCTTTGTATAGATCAATCAGCTTGAGGAAGAAGGAGAAATCATTTTTCC
>JARHVA010010863.1:0-87500 GCA_037957365.1 Torreya grandis
TGAAGGCTATTTGAGATAATGAAGCTTAATTTATTAAAGAAGGATTAGTTATAATTAATGAAAATATGGGTGAGAATCCATGGAGGGTGGTTGTCTCATTTATTGAGTTCTATTTTCTTGTTTCTTCTTCTTCTTCTTCGTCTTCTTCTTCTTCTTTTTCTTCTTCTTCTTCTTTTTCTTCTTCTTCTTCTTCCTCTCTCTCTCTCTCTCTCTCTCTCTCTCTCTCTCTCTCTCTCTCTCTCTCTCTCTCTCTCTCTCTCTCTCTCTCTCTCTCCTCTCTCTCTCTCTCTCTCTCTCTCTCTCTCTCTCTCTCTCTCTCTCTCTCTCTCCCCCATTTTTGTAAGATATTCTCATGTGATAATGTCAAAATCTATCAAAATTTGTAATAAATAAATTTTGAATTAATAAAGATCATTTTTCACCTATCTCTTACCTCTGAATTGTGTTTATCAAGATTGTACATTATGGTCTTATGAAGAAGTGTAATGAAATTACTTAGATGTTTACACAAAATGATTTTGTATCACGTAAAATAAAAAAATATGAGAGATCACACAACAATAATTGACAACAAAGAAAAATACTAGATAATATAGTAAAGCCACTTTAAGGGGGAAACCTCCATAACAATGAACTAAGAGTAGAATACTTAACATGATGATCAAAGACTAACCACTACCTCATATATATAGTCTACTTAACCATGGTTATTCCATAGGTTGATATAACTAAGAACATAGAGAAATGTAACAAGAATATAAAATAGATATGTAAGCCATAAGTTGGCCACACATAACCTAAGACATGCTAAAGGTTAAGGGCATAACATGCCCCTTTCAAAATAATGTTGTCCTCAACATTGAGTCAACTCTAGATGTTGTTTCAAAAAAGATTCATCCTCCCAAGTAGCATATTCATAGGGTAGATTCTACCATTTTATCATGTACTCCTTAATCGCTTGAGACCGCAACTACTTAGTACACATTTGAGTGATTGCCTCAAGATCAAGAATAACTCTTCCTTCCTCATCCAATTTTGGTAACTTAGTTTGGGTAGCCACTTTGTGTCTAATGATTTTATTCACACATGATACATGAATTACAGGATGTATGCAAGTGGAGGAAGGAAACTCTAACTTGTAGGCCACACTACCAATTTTTTGCAAGATCTGATAAGGCCCATAATACTAAAGAGACAACTTATTGTCCTTTTTTTGTTGCTTCAAGGACATCTACTTATATGGTTTTAATTGAATAAAAACCCAATAACCAATGTTAAAGTGCCTCTCACTCATATTTTTATTTGCTTATTATTTCATGTGATTTTGGGCCATGGCTAAATTTTCATGCAAATTGGTAAGGACCTCCTTTTGATGGTGAATATGTTTTTCAACTGTACAAACCTTATTATGGACCTTCAAGGTTGAAGTGATGGATGTTGGGTGGTATCCATATAGTGCCAAAAAGGAGACATTTTCGAAGAATTATGAACAAAAGTATTATATCACCATTCAACTAGTGGCAACCAATGAACCCATTTATCCTATTTATTAGAAATAATACAACGGAGATATCCTTCCAAACATTTGTTGACTACCTTAGTTTGTCCATCAGATTAAGGGTGATAAGATGAACTATGAGTGAATTGGGTACCCAAACATGCAAACAAATCAGTCCAAAAATTACTAGTGAAGATGGGATCTTGATCACTAATAATGATTTTAGGGGTACCATGCAATTTATAAAGTATATTGAAAAAAGTAAAAGATATTATACTAGCAATAAATGGCTATGATAAAGAACAAAAATGAGCATACCTACTGAGATGGTCTACCACAACCATGATAACATTTTGACCATCAAATCTTGATAACCCTATAATGAAATCTATAGACACCTCTTCCCAATGTTGGATTGGGATGGATAAAGACTATAAAATACCTGGGGTTTTGATGGTTTTTTCTTTATTTTGTTGAAAAATCATACATTCAACCACATATTTATAGACATCCCCCTTGAGTCCTTCCCAAAAAAAATCCTACTTGATTCTATGACAGATTTTTAAAAATCTTGAATGACCCTCAATTAGAGTTGCATGAAGTTCCTTAAGGATTTTTTGTTTAAGAAGAGAATTCTTACATAGGTATAATCTATCTTTATACCATAATACATCACCCTTCCATGGGATTTTTCAAATCCACCTAAACCTTTCTGAAGATTCTAAATCAAATCATGGGTAGCACTATCCTTGTCCTATTCTGATCATGTTTCATCTAGTCAATCTACCTATAGAATGGTCATAGCATATATCAAGGCCTCAACTAATTCATCCTTCTTAGATAGTGCATCTACCACTACATTATCCTTGCATTTCTTGTAAACTATTTCAAAATCATAACCTAACATCTTAGTTACCTATTTCTATTATTCTTCAGATGATAACCTTTATTATAAAAAATGTTTGAGACTATCATGATCAATATTTACTTGAAAGTGATGACCCATCAAATAAGGCCTCCAATGTTTAACTGAATACAAAATGGCCATCATTTCCTTCTCATAAATGGGATTGTGCTAATTTTTACCCTTCAGTTCATGACTTCAAATGCAAGTGGTTTACCTTCTTCCATGAGTACAACACCCATACCATATCCAAATGTATCACATTCAACCACAAAAGTCTTGGAAAAATTATAACTAGCCAACACTGGAGTGGTGCACATCACCAATTTCAATTGTTCAAATGCCCTAGTAGCTATATCAGTCCACTAGCAGGAGTCTTTCTTCATCAAAGATATGAGTGGGGCTATAATTATACCATAATTTTTAACAAACCTATGATAGTAACCAGTTATCCCCAAAAATCCCCTTAGTTACTTGAGTATTTTAGGAATTAGCCAGTCGACCATTTCTTATATTTTTTTAAGATCCATTTTTACTCCTGTATGTGAAACTAGATGACCTAAATAGTCAACCTCACAAGCTCCAAAAGTAAATTTGGAAGGTTTGGCTACAACTGATGTTGTTCCAAAATTTAGAGTACCTATTTCACATGGTGCAAATGATCTTCCCAATTTTTACTATAAATGAGGATATCAAAAAAAAAATACGAGAACAAATTTCTTAAAAAATATCTTAAAAATAGTATTCATCAAACTCTAAAAGGTATATGGTACATTTTTTAGCCCAAAAGGCATAACAAAAAAATCATAAGTCGTTTTGGGTATGTCTTTATCATGGATTTGGATTTGATGATACCTTGAATATAAATCTAACTTAATAAAATAAAGAGCACCATTTAATTCATCTAACAAATAATTAATGATAGAATATGAAATTTATTTTTGATACTATATTTATTGAGTTCCTTATAGTCAGGGCATATCCTCCAAGTGTCATCTTTCTTTTACACCATGATAATTGGTGAAGAGTATTCATTTTGGCTATGGTGAATGATTCTTGCATCTTTTTAATTTCACTTTTTTGAGCATAAGGATACCTGTATGGCATAATGTTGGGTGGTGTACTACCAAGAATAAGTTTGATAGCATGATCATGCATGGCTAGGTGGATGTCCTTTCGACATCTCACCAAAAAAAAATGAATGGGCATAAATCACTTAATGTAGATTAGGAGGTGTAGATGGCTGAGTTGGATGAACTTCCATGGAAAATAATGTAGATACAAATCCTTTAATACCCTTTCAAATAATCTTTATCATTTGATAGGAGCTAACAAGTTGTGGAAATTTAGCCCTTCAACCCCTTAGCTCAAATGTCATTCCTTAAAAATGAAAATGCATGAATTATTCCTAGAAATTCATGTTAATAGTACCCAAAGTGGTGAGCCACTATACTCTTAGAACAATGTTAGTTCCCCCCATGTGAATAACAAACAAAGGAAAATCCAACAAGTTATTTCCCATGGCTAGCTTAATACTATGGCATTTTCTTGAGTAGCTGACAATACCACTATCTGCAATCATGAACTAAAATTTTGGAGTGGGATAAATGAAATAGTTCAAATGAGTAACCAAATTATTTTTTATGAAGTTGTGTATGCTCCTAGAATCAATCAAAATAGTGACCTTTTATTTTTTTAGGAAACCTACCACCTTAAGATTTTGGGGAATACCAATACTTGAAAGAGTATGATAGTAAATAGTAGGTTGAGAGTCTTTAAATTCCTCCTCAAGACCTACTTCATCCTCACCAAGTGCTTCATCATCTTCATCATCCTCACTAGCACCTTTGATGTAAAATAGATTCTTTTCAGCACAATGATGGTCTTTGATCTATTTGTTGTCACAAACATAACACAACCCTTTGAATCGCTTCTCCTATATTTTTTGAGGTGTAAATCTAGTGGGTTGAGGATATGATGGTGCTAGAAAAGTGCAATCATGACTAGTAGTGAAGGTTTTTCATTTGACCATCACTTTTTCCTCTACCATGCATGCCCATGGGATAGCTTGTGATATAGATGCTAGGTTAAATATTTGAACCTTCAATTGGATGATATTTTTGAGACCACCTAAAAATAGATCAATAAAAATTTCCTCAGTGATGTCTTCCACCCATAAGGAAATATTCTAAAACTAATGAATATAATCCTTGATAGTCCTCATTTGTAATAGTTTAGCTAACTAGTTGAAGTAGTTCTTAGAGATGTTATTGTGATAATGAGCCAATAACTCATAAGTGAAAATAGATAATATAATAGGAGCACCATTGTTTTCCTTTTGAGCACATAACCAATGATACCAAATGAGCTACTTAGGTTTCAGATATAGAGATGCCATAATCACCTTCTTAAAACTAATATTTGGATACAGATCAAATAAATTCTCAAGTTGGGTAATCCAAGTGAGAGGATACTTACCATAAAACTTACACATGTCCACTTTTGGAAACATCGGTTTCACACCAAAATTAGAGTTGTTAGTGTTGAGAGGAGGAGGACCCAAATGATGAAGTGGAGGGTTATTTGACTATAACTGAGATAAAAGAGTAGCCAATGAAGTAGTGATCTGATTCAATTGATTATGAGCCCCATTAATCTCTCTACACGTCCTTGAAACATCAATTTTAACCACAAAAAAGTCATAATGTTGCACCAAGCCTTTTATGTTAGCCTAAAGTTGAGAAATCAATGGATCTAAAGTTTTATATTCCATGTCATCAGTAGGAGTCTTAGGAGTTTTTTTCCCCCCTTTTCATCTTTGTGTAGAAGGACTGGTCATATACAAACCCTTGGAAGGTTTTTGGCCTAAAAAATGTGTACTAAGGGATGGTACCATTATGATCACCTTGCTAAAATGAATCTAATGACTACCTTTATGTACTAGGGTAAAACATTTTGGAACAAAAAAGTGTACCAATATAATATACCATTGTGATCATCTTGTTGAGACAAATCCAATGACTATAATTTTTCAAGGGGAAAAAAAAATTCTATATTTTTTTAATTAGTTTTTTTCAAAAAAGCATTTTGAACAATACTGCACTAACAAAGAAAAAATCTTCCCAGATTGCAAGTTATGTTTTTCACTCCTTCCCCTCACATAAGTCATGCCTCTTTAGATCCAAAAACAACACCACAAGAAACTTGTCCAAATCAAAGCTTTGTTTTTTATTACATAAAATACATAAATATGAGAGATCACACAAAAATAATTAATAGTAGAGTAGAATATTAGATAATATAGTAAAGCCAGTTCGAGGGGGAAACCTCCAAAATAACACACTAAGAGTAGAATACTTAACATGATGATCAAAGACTAACCACTATCTCCTATATATAGTCTACTTATCCATGGTTATTCCATAGGCTGACCTAACCAAGAACATAGATAAATGTAACAAGAAAATAAAAGAGTTATGTAAGCCACAAGTTGGCTACACATAACCCAAGACACACCAAGGGTTAAGGGTGTAGAAAGAAGTATTATTTAATGTCTATTATCCTTATTTGTTACCTATTTTTAGGTGTTTTTAAGTTAGTTTTAGGTTATAACTTGAGATATTTCTACCATTAATGGATGCTTTAAGTGAATTTTAAGATTCCTCTTTGCTTCATGTATTGTTTGGTGAGCCTAGTTTATGAAATACTTATGCAAATTATCTGGTTTGTAAGGTTGTGAGAGTAATTTTTTTAATGATGATTTAATGTTTATTTCAAGCTTATACAAGTATCAATCAATTTGGTGTATTACTATTTTAGTGTTTCAGTCATCCTATACTCTCTCTTTATCTCTTTTCCAAGTAAAAATAGTAGTTTTGGTGATTTACCAAGAGGAAGATAGCCTTCTCCAGAGGTTCAACCTCACTATAAGATACCCAAAGCCTGACGTTACTCTAATATCATAGCCAAGAGTGAAAGAGCCTAAAAAAATCTCTCACAAGGGTGTAATTCTATGCTATAATAGTAACTATGTTGGAATATTAACTAAACAACAACATATTATCTTTCTTCTATGTCTTTTATTAAGACATGAAGATCTACTTATATAATTTTGTAACTAAAGGTCCCTATATCTTAGTATCTAATCTCTTTTTATCAAGACAAATCTCCTAATTTTAGTAGTTTTTCTAAATAGGCGATTAATAGTTTGAAATAAGATCTGTTTATCATATAATCCACTATGTATATACTATAATGACTTCCTAGATCTACTAAATTGATTTGCCTTATAATGATTATGGACATATTTACATTATCATATATATATATATATATATATATATATATATATATATATGTATGTATTCTATTTATAGATATAATATTTATAGTAATCCTATAAATAGTAAGTAGCCAAAATAATCATCAAGTATAGATTGTTTAGTTCTTTAAGCTCAAAATTTGGACTAAAAGAGTCGAGAGAAGTTCTAGTAGAGTCTAGAGAAAATCCATAACAACTTTGGAATATTTTGGAGCAACTCTATAGAAACTCTAGTAGATTCCTTAGTTATTTCTATGAATACCTAGTGAAGTCCATAACAATTTGATTAAAGGAACTTAGATGCTAAATAAGTCCATAGCAAAGCTACTATGCTAAGATGAATGCTTTGATGAAGAATGAAATCAGATCTTAAATGAGTCTATAGCTATGGACTGGGTGAGTCCATAGCTATTGGGCATGTCTATAAAAATGGATTGTGAGTGTCTGTATCTAATGGACAAGTTTGTAGCTCAGTTTAGAGAAGACTTGAATGAACCAGAAGAGTGGCTAATAAGTTCATAGATTACTAAAATATTAAAATATTTCCTATAGGTTTCCTTAGAAGATCATCAAAAAGGTTATTATTCCTTATAGACTATTGTATCTGTTGATGGTTAAAATTGCACTTGTTTCTAACACCAACAATGGGAAGTTTCAAGATGTGGGACTTATGACTTAAAACAACCTCTAGATTTTTAAGAAGCTGGTCTCTTCTTTATATCGAGCATACTCGGAAAAGGGATAGGAATTTTAATAGAAACACAAATGCAAAGAAAGAAAATCTAACTATGGTGATGCACCTAAATGTAATTCAACCCTTAATCTAAGCATAGTGAAACTATATGTAAGATTCAATTACATTTAAGAGCAAACAAGGCATGATCAATGTAAAAGATGAAAATAATAGAAATAAAGGCTCACAGCTTAGACTGCTTTTGCAGTGATACATAAAATATCAACAAAGGCACAGGATTCAATCTTCATATTTGAATTCTCCAGTCACATAAGAGGCACAAAAACATGCACAGTTATATAAACTTTCCAACTTAAGAAAATAGAACAAAGGCAAATGATATTACTAATCACAGCTCTAGAAAGTCTAAAACTCTTGACAACACAACTTAGACTACTTCTATAATGACACAGAAAATATCAACAAAGGCACAAGATTCAATCTTCTCATTAATTCTCTAGTCACATAAGAGGCACAAAAACATGCATAGTTACATAAACTTTCCAACTTAAGAAAATGGAACAAAGGCAAATGATATTCCTAATCATAGCTCTAGAAAGTCTAAAACTCTTGACAGTTTCTCTTAGAAAATCTCTCTATGTATCTGATTCTTTTCTAGTGATTTCTGAACCTCTATTTATATCTTTGGATTCACTCTAATTGTTTGTATGTTCCCAATCTAATGGCCCAAATAAAATCTAACTGAACTAGAAGTGTCTAACAGAAGATATTTCTTAGATTCTAAAACACTCTATCTTTTGGTAGTTCATTGGCTGAAACAAATCACAGGATGCTCCCTTATATTAAACAAAATTGGACACTTGGCCAATTCCTTGAAAACCTTCTTATTACTTAGGAGACATTGGAGAATGACACTTGGCACGTTCCGCAGCCTTACCGAAGACACATAGCGCTCTCTATTTTACCTATACTCTTATTATATCTTTGCTCAAGAACATTCCGCCTTTGACACCTATCATAATCCAGTTCTTCAAAACTTTAACAACTTAATAGAAAATAAGACCCATAGAATTTCTCACCTGAGAAATTTTAAAAAAAGCATAGGGATAGGTGGCAATTTCTGCTTGCCTCAGCAAAAGACATGTGGCAATCTCTGCTTTACTTAATTGGGGATATGTGGCAATCTCTATTGCTTTTATCTAACTTTTAAGAAACCTACAGAAGGTGAAATGTGTTAGTCTCCATATCACTCTATTTATATTATAGAAATAATTGGGCCTCATTTCATATTTACATGGATAATGACACTTGGTGGCTTCTGCTTGCTTCAAAAACAAAACCTGAGACCCACCACAGTTTTTGTTATATCTGTGAAACAAAATGAAGATAATTTAGATCTCAACACATGGTGGCTTCCACTCTCTTCAACTGGGATACATGGCATCTTTTGTCACTTTTATAAAATCAAATTAAAACCTTTCACAATTGCCACTTGGTGCTTTTCACTTGATCCTGATACTTAGCTTGTTGAAACCTTTTGCTGAAAAGGGATTTGAAACATGGGTGCCGATATGAAATGTAGACGCTGACACTTGTCACATTCTACTGAGTTGCTATGAGATATGTGGCATGTCTTGACAAACTTATATAAATTATGAAAGGTGCCTCAACTGATGACACTTGGCAGCTTTTGCATGACTTTAACACTTAGACAAAAATGAATCAAAAGGAAAATAGAGCCCGTGCTTTATTTCAAAACTTCACCATCTCAAACCAAAGTATGCAGGAGCAAAATTTTGTAATGTGTAACTAAAAATCAAAATGAAACGTAGAGTATTTTTTACTCTATAGTTATTGGCAACCCCAAGGACTTTTGAGCCTGCTCAAAAAGAAACCACAACTCTCGCTAGATCAAAATTTTAAAATTATAGCTTCAGCAATGCTGTTTGATAGGCAGACCATTCATCATCAGATAACCCCTACTTATTCTACAATTCATTGAAGGCTAAATCAAGGTTAATAATATCCTTGTGTGAAAAATTCTACAAAATCTAAACTGTAGCCTTCAATTTGAATTTGAGCTAGGAAATAGGAACCAAGACAGCTTTTACTTCAAGGACTAATGAATCATCCCTTTGATCCTAAAAAATTGTCTGATCATTCTGTTTAGCCAACAATAAAGGTTTAATTTCATCAACCATTAGCACTGTGTTGTCATCAAAAAATGGAAAAGGAAGACCTAATTGCACTATATCTTCAATGTGATGTCAATTCACTGATTCTTTCTTTCATGACATCTAGGAGCTCTCTACAATTGATGGCTATGGAATTGCAATTGAGAACCTCATTCACTATCTTAGCAGTGACCATTCTATTCTCAATTCCTACTACTGACAATGTTCCATCCATTGCATCATAAAGCTTTTGTAGTAGCATTTTACAGTACATTACTCTCCCAAAAACTATAGCCAGAGTGTTTGCAACTGAATTCTCCACCTTTTCACACAATTTTTGTGCATTTAGTAGGAAGGTGAGAGAAGGCCTAAGCTAAATAATCTCTGAAGAGATTCTTTTCCACATGGATTCATAAAGCTCCTTCACTAGACTTAACACTCTGACATTCTTTGGCTTATTGGCTAGCTCTAGTGTCAATTGTGCTTCTCTCTATTGCTCGGCTTGAAATTGGGCTTGTATAGCCGTGGTATTATTTTGTTTGGCCAGCAGATTCTATTATAATTGAGTAACCTGCAATAGGTGTTCCTCACATTTTTTTGCAATGTTGCCTTTTCACGCCTTAGGGTCGTTACTGCATCCTTTACCTATGTTAGCCCTACTTTTAAGGAATCATTTTGGGCCTGGACTACCTGGTAAGTCTAAAGAGAAACAATATTTTGCAAGTGTTTATTCAGATTCTCTATTTCATTATCCTTTTTATTGATTTATGTGGTCAAACTATTATAGTTTACCTTTTCCTTGGCTAAATCAGCCTCCATCTTCTGTAGCCTCCTTGATGTCTTCAAGTAGTCTTCAGTAACTACAAAAGTGGACTTAGTTAATAGTTCAATTTTGTCTTATGGCCTAAACAGGGACATATCTATGGCCACTACATTCATTGTGTAGTCTTTCAACTGCATCTACTCAGTTGGCTTGATTACATTTGGTGACAAATGAGTCACTATCAATTGCTACTGAATGGGGTCAAATTGTGACTACAGATGGGGTGTAGCCAAGGCTTTATTTTCCTTGATCTTCTTTTTCTCTTTGCAGGATTCCCTTGCCTTCCTAACAGCATCTACTTGGGTCTGGAAGGGAGAAGGAGAGGTAATGTGCCCACCCACAAAAGGATGTCCCTATGGCAAACCATATTAAATAGCCAATTGTTGGCTATGGGCAATCTAAGGGGAAATTTTCTTGGGAACAGAGGGGGAAGAATGAGGTAATGTTAAAGCTTGAGGTGGCACAGATGACGCAAAGTGAGAAATGGGAATGGCAGAGGTGGCAGGGGATGTCATCTGGCTAGATGGAATCATCATGCCAACAAGAGAAGAAAGAGATTGAGAAGGAGGAGGAATAATACTTACTTGAGGGGCAATTATAGTACTCTATAATTGGCATTATGGGGGGTTTACCTCCTCTTTTGAATCAAACTGAAACTGAACCCTCTTTCACTTCTTGGGTGTTTCTTCTTCTGGCTATATTTCTTTTCCTTCTACATCCACCAATACTATCAGTGGTTCTTGTGGGGAATTGGGAACTTTACTAACTACTGCTGATGGGGAAGCTTTTAGTGGTGAAAGCACCACACTCTTTTGTTGTTCCATGACACTAAGAGATTGGGGCCAAACTGTTACAATGACTACAACTGTAGTTTGTATTGGGGCTTGGGATTCATGGCTTGGTCCTACTCTGGCTTCTAGCTCTACACCCAGTTTTGGCAAATTACTTGTCTCTGGGATAGATAAAGGGGAGAGATGGAACTCATCCCAGAGTTCCTCCCATCTCTCATCTGAGTCCATGTTCTTGAAAGAATGGGTTGTTTGACAAATTTCTTGCCTATATTTCCAATAGGCTTCTATTTTCTCAGCATCCCAATATTTATTCTTTAGTGTCCTTCTTAAGCTAGAAGTCATTCTAACTTTAGGATCATAATCTGTTTGTTTAACATAGAAAGTTTCCCATGGTCTATTTTGTGGAAGGGGAAAATTTGTTAATTCAACATAAAATCCAGGAGTATCTTCTCTAAGATTTTTCCTATTTTCTCGAAAGGGAAAGCCTTCATGTGCAATTCTGGTTACAAGTCTATTAGTCCTTATCTAGGAGGCTATGAAACCATTTGGGTCATATACCCAATTATCTTCAACTAGCAGGAAACCCAGGAAGGCCAGCTTTCTAAGCAACATAATCTCAGCATCTCTAGTTTCTAAAACCATGCTCATTGTCATCCATGGGAGGTCATACATTTTCCTCTTCCTCTTCCTAGAGCCATATTCATTATCTACTATAGATACCTACCTGGTGACCTCTAAGAATGCTAACCTAAGAGTCAAAATCTTAGGTAGTAACATTAGTTCCCCACAAAAACCATGGACTCTTGTAATTGTATGGTGAGATCCAAAATAGAAATCACAAGGAATTGGGCAACTGGCCAGAAGGTTTGAAACACTTGGGAATAGTCTATTCATAACTAGTTTAGGGTTGAGGTGACAAAAAGTAGGGGTAACAAATAATTCCTAGAATTCATATGGATCACTAGTTTTTGACAAAATATGTGTCCATGCAGACATAAGAGTGGTCTTTTGGAGATCAAAACTTGGGTCATACATATCAAGATGCATATGTTGGGAAAAGAGGTCAGAGTTTTGATACAACATGAGGTGAAACAAATAAGTAGAGTACCTGAAAACTCCTTTTAATTTGAAATAGGCCAGTTGTTCCACCATTGAGTACGCAATTTATTAAAAAAAGTTAAGCCAATACTCCTGAGTCTTGTCGATGGTCTTCAGCCTGAAGAGGATGGCCATTTATTCTCCATAAACTACCATATCATCTTTCATGTTGTAGATGAAAGCCATCATAGACAGTGTATCTTGGCTAGCTTGTGTGAACTAGGCTCTTGCTATAAGGAGTGAAGGTACAGTAATATCATCATCACCCATTTGTAATTCAAATCTTAAGAACCTTAACTGAGTATTGATGTTTGCCCACGTTCTTTGCTATCAATAGTGGGAAATGTAGCTATCTTATCATGATACAAGGCTAACATGTCCCTGATAGCCTATAGTGTGATTTGCAACATGAATGGACCCTATTTAATGGTGCTTGAGGGTGCATGGAACAAGTTTGCGCATAGTTTGACCAAGTCAGGGCATGGATGCATAGCTGGGACAAGGAATTATGTTAATTGTGAAGTCCATATCCTCATGGCAAAAGTCTCATATTGCCCCAATCTTGCCCTCTAAAGACACCTTTGATGTGCCTCTTCTCTAAGAGTTTTGCTACTATCTCTTTGAAGGATTGGGTCCATGACTCTATCTGCATAATCCTTTATCTTCGTTGGGTCACTTGCTTGACCAACTTCAGGGATTTTGGTTCATGGATAGGTCTTTAATTTTTTGTTCGAGAGCTGAAGCATATGACTTGCTCACAAGAAACTTGTCAAGGGATTCATACATCCCAGCTCCTTATTGTGAAGACTCTGCTCCCTCCATCTCTATATCTATTCTGTGATAACTAGTATGAACTTTCTCAAAATAGAAACACTTTCGCTGAAGCAAGTTTACTAGGAACTAAAAATGCAAGTAGCAGGATATTTCTTGTAGATGTAGGAATGTTTGAGAACTTATACACTTTAACTCTTGCTAAGAGGTATTTATTGACCTATCAAGTCTCAAAATGGCATCAAACTCAGATAACCATTAGCAAATATTACTCAATATTTATAGGATAGTGAGGCAAACACATTATGCAAGTGGCAGTGCAAGGTACCTTAGGGATTTCTAAAGATTTAGGAGACATTCAATGTATTGAGAAATTTTGAAGATTTTGAAAAACTCTGAGCTGCCAACTATGTGTTTAAAGAACACTTATTTAAAATAAAAGTGAGAAAACAAAAATGGGAAAACAAAGCAATACGAAAAGGGGAAACTATCTAACTATGATACGGCTAATAGAGTATATTTGCCTACCTCCTAGATCAAAGGGAAGATTTCTGAAGTATCCCTTATGACAATGAAACTTATGATACCAAAAAAGTGATTGAATGGGATAAATCTCTGGTGACTTGCTTTTCTTGTTTGCCACCTTAATTTGCCTACATCCGAATGAATCAAAGTCAAACATGTCCCCAACATATACATAATCTTCTTGTTTTTTAAAGCTTATTGAATGTTAGTTCTTTATGATATCGTGTCTCATCAAGAAATCAATGTCTGTTGGCTCTCCACCCTATGTCTCTTGACATACATCATTTTTTGGCTTATCTCCTATTACCTCATGTTCGGGTTCCATTTCATGAGCATCCTCCTTGATTACTTCAAAAATATCATCTTCAGTTTTACTAACCTCTTGAAAGAATGATTTTGACATTTTGTAACAATTTTCCATATTCATATGAGTCTCAATGTTGCCTTCTTCACTTGCAGCCTCCTTGAAGAATAGTGTAACCTGCCCAAATGACTTTAAACAAGTCATTCAAAACATGATTAAGGAAGTGTCCATCTTTTATAATAACATCTTTCAAAGTGAGAAAAGTTTCAAAAATTATCTCCTCCTCATCAGAGATAGAAGAAAAATATTGTGTCTTTTCCTCTTGTTCATCAAAAGGTGCACCTATGGTGATATCCTTCTCTTTGGTGCTTATGAAATCTCCTTGGCCATCCATGAGCTAAGCACACTCCTCCTTACTTGCTTCTTCCAAATCATATTCCTTTTTGAAAAGAGATGAAGTGGAAGACTATTGGTTGTTCATATGTGAAAGAGGAGATAAGTCTTGAGCTAGAATCAAGTGATTCTCCTCTTTCCATTTGGCAATCACGTCATCTATATCAGATGTGGCTTGATAACTCTTTTAGACAAGTGTAGATGGGGTGTGTTCAAATATAGGATCCTCTACTTGATCATCATCATGAGTAAGAGCAGCCTCGACCTCTTCATGGTTTTGAGTAAAAATTTTATCTTCTTCCCTTTTGCCTCATGACTCTATTATTTATTTCCAACTCATGACCTTGTGTTTAGAATTTTTCCCTTGAGAAGATAGGGTTGTAAAGTGAGTGGAAAGTGAGGGTTTAGATTCCACTTGCCTTACTACCAACATAGATTGCCATTTTTGAAGATTTGTCAATTCAATTTCTTTATCAATATTTGCCTTAAATGCCAAACTTACTATTTCAAAATTTTCCTCATCATGATTGGGGAAATGAACTTGATAGGCTAGACTTAGCTCATGACCAGGGGCTGCGTATGTCTGATATAAAACTTGGGGCAGTGAATATGTAGGTTTATAGACTTGGTAAGGCTGCCTCTCATGAATACTTAGCTTCTCTTACAAAGATGCAATTAAGCCACTCACATCCAACATCTCATATGTACGCCTTTGCCAATTTGCTCTTTCAATGGGATCCCATTCACTTTTAACTAGATCTACTACATTTCTTACTTGATGGATGACATGATTAGGAATTTCTTGGCTACATCCCCTTCTATTGTCAATCTCTAATACATGTTTTTTATATTCCAACAATGCTTGTTTAAAAGTGGAAATGAGATTAGGTTGAGTATGAGATGTAACATATTGTGAAGATTGGGCATAAGACTGATATAACTTATGACAGGGCTAAGATTGGTCATATTGGACCTGTGAAGGGCAAAACTCATAACCATATGCATCCTTCTTGCTTGATGTGATTCCATGAGCAACTTGATCTTGATTAAAAATATATGAAGGGGCATAAGAACCATAGCTCTGAGTAATAGAATTATACATACCAAATGGTGATTTCTTCTTGACTTTGATTCTTTGAGGTAATCGGTGATGATAGAAGATTTAGATCTTGTTACTGATCCATAACTCTGTCTCCTTATAGGTCTCTGGTTCATATGGTCTTGAAAGAAACTTTAAGATGGTGTCCCACCAGGTGTGCCAAAAATTGTTGATGATTAAAATTGCACTTGTTTCTAACACCAACAATGGGAAGTTTCAAGATGTGGGACTTGTGACTTGAAACAACCTCCAAATTTTTAAGAAGCTGGTCTCTTCTTTATATCGAGCATATTGGGAAAATGGATAGGAATTATAACAGAAACACAAATGCAAAGAAAGAAAATCTAATTATGGCGATGCGCATAATTGTAATTTGACCCTTAATCTGAGCATAGTGAAACTATATGTAAGATTGAATTACATTTAAGAGCAAACAAGGCATGATCAATGTAAAAGATGAAAACAATAGAAATAGAGGCTCATAGCTTAGACTACTTTTGCAGTGATATAAAAATTATCAACAAAGGCACAGGATTCAATCTTCTTATTTGCATTCTCCAGTCACATAAGAGGCACAAAAACATGTGCAGTTACATAAACTTTCCAACTCAAGAAAATAAAACAAAGGCAAATGATATTACTAATCACAGCTCTAGAAAGTCTAAAACTCTTGACAACATAGCTTAGACTACTTTTGCAATGACACAAAAAATATCAACAAAGGCACATGATTCAATCTTCTCATTAATTCTCTAGTCACATAAGAGGAATAGAAACATGAAAAGTTACATAAACTTTCCAACTTAAGAAAATGGAACAAAGGAAAATGATATTCCTAATCACAGCTCTAAAAAGTCTTAAACTCTTGACAATTTCTCTTAGAAAATTCTCTCTAAGTATTTGATTCTTTTCTAGTGATATCTGCACCTCTATTTATAGCCTTGGATTCACTCCATATTGTCTATATATTCCCAATCTAATGGCCCAACTGAGATCTAACTAAACTGGAAGTGTCTAACAAAAGATATTTCTTAGATTTTGAAATGCTCTATCTTTCAGTAGTTCATTGGCTAAAAAAAATCACAGGATGCTCCCTTCTATTAAACAGAAGAGGACACTTGGCCAATTCCTTGAAAACCTTCTTATTACTTAGGAGACACTAGAGAATGATACTTGGCATGTACCACAGCCTTACCAAAGACACACGGTGCTCTCCACTTTACCTATACTCTTACTATATCTTTGCTTAAGAACGTTCCACCTTTGACACCTGTCACAATCTGCTTCTTAAAAACTTTAACAACTTAATATAAAATAAGACCCACAACATTTCTCACCTAAGAAACTTTAAAAAAAGCATAGGGATAGGTGGTAATTTTCACTTGCCTCAACAAAAGACATGTGGCAATCTCTGATTTACCTAACTGGGGTATGTGGCGATCTCCACTACTTTTAGCTACCTTTTGAGAAACTTATAGAATGTGACATGTGTTGGTCTCTGCATCACTCTATTTATATTATAGAAACAATTAGGCCTCATTTCATATTTACACAGACAACCACACTTGGTGGCATCTGCTTGCTTCAAAAAAAAAATTGAGACCCACCACAGTCTTTGCTATATCTGTGAAACAAAATGAAGATAATTCAAATCTCAACACATGGTGGCTTCTGTTCTCTTCAGCTAGGATACATGGCATCTTCTATCACTTTTTAAAAAGCAAATTGAAACCTTTTGCGATTACCACTTGGCACTTTCCACTGATCCTAATACTTAGCTTGTTGAAACCTTCTGCTAAAAAGAGATTTGAAATGTGGGTGTCGATATGAAATGTGGATGCTAACACTTTTCATATTCTATTGAGTTGCTATGAGATACGTGGCATGTCCCAACCAACTTATACAAATTATGAAAGGTGCCTTGGCTGATGACACTTGGCAGCTTCCGCTTGACTTTGACACTTAGACAAAAATGAATCAAAAGGAAAATAGAGCTCGTGCTCAATTTCAAAACTTTGTCATCTCAAACTAAAGTATGTGAGAACAAAATTTTGCAGTGCGCAACTAAAAATTAGAATGAAACATAGAGTATTTTTTACTCTACAATATCATCTATATATACACAAAATTGAGAGACTAAACATGCAAAAATTTAGAATTAAATGATAAAATTAGTAACTTAGACTTTGAATACATTAAGTAGGATAAAGCATCTATTTACTACATTAGGATTAAATTCAAGCCTAATATCCTTGCATTATTCAGTTTAGAGGAGAGGTAATGGAAGAAAAATGAATAAAATTGATAGTATTAATGAGTCATATTTTGGACTCATCACTCTTCTCATATCAAAAGGCTATATGATTTATCTCTTCATCTCTCTTAAATTTTATTTTGAGGGTTTTCTAGATAATAGTACTATTTATTACTAGTGAACTTATTAGATCCAAAACACTTACCTTATAAACATCTACCTATACCTCCTCCATAGAATCCTCTTCCTCTAGAATATAATCCTCCTCTTTGGCCTACATTATGATTTTTTGAACTGATCACCTCTCTATCATTGTTTTTTACCTCTTCTACCATTGTTTTATCCTCATCCTCTTGAAGACCTTCCTCTACATCTAGAGTTCATTTGTTGTTTCCTCATTAAATTTTATTCTACCTTCAATGCACATTGATAGGCTTCCTCTATGGTTCTCATGTTCAAAAAATTGATTTCAACTTGTATGAAAAAATTAGTCCTTTCACATACATTGCCACATTCTCATAATCATCCTATGTATCTCCAACCCTTGTAGTGGGTCTATAAAACTCCCCAGTGTACTTTTTGATGTTGATATTCTTTTATCTTAAAATTCTATAGTTTTTTGAACAAATTCATTTGATAATCAAAAGGTAGAAATTTTATCTTTATATTTTTCACCATCTTATCCCAAGATTATATATCTCCTTACCTTTGATTTGTCTCTTATCTTTCACATGATCCCACCATAAAGAAGCATAGTTATTCATCTTTATGTAATAAAATTTCACCTTTGAGTTAATTTATAGACTTATATTCAAAGTATTTCTCAATTTATACTATCCAATCTAAATTATCCTCGAGATTAAAAATCTAACTATATCAAGGTGTTTCCAACCTTGGTTTACTACCAAGCCTTGATAAATATCTAAGATATTTGGTCTTATATTCATTATCCATGTCCTCCACACCAAGATCTTGAGCTTTTTCATCTTCATCCTCATTAAAAACTCCACCATGAGATCTTTTTCTTTATTCTCTTTCTATTTCATCCAGCCATTATTTCATTATTCTCATCATCTTAGCTAAATCTACAAATCTAGGTACTCTTAGTCTTCCCCCTCTTTTAGTAAAATTTCCTCTGTGTCATTTATCCCATGATACAAACTTCTCTTTCACAAATTGGCAATATAATCAACAACAATCTTAATGATGCAAACTTGTCCCATCAATGAAAATGTGGATTTATACTAAGTGATGCAAGCATAGACATGTTATCCACCTAAGGACAACATATAATTATATGATGCTTAGTATTCACTCAGACCAAGATGTAAGTTTAGACCAAGCATGCAGAATATAAAAACACTTCAAAATTTTAGATTCTCATTCATTTAAGCATTAAAATAGTTGGATCACACACACACACACACACACACACACACACACACACACACACACACACACACACACATGTCACATTTACATACAAGCTTATTTTTTAATATAAAATAAGAAAAATGGAACTAACTCTATTCTACTCTACTCTACCCACGAGTCCACACAACTTGCCCCCTTTTATAAATTGGCTTAGATAAAAATTCATATTATTCCTCTAACATCCTAAAATTCATGGTGTGACTCTTAAAATTCCATGACATTATATAAAAATTCAATATTTAGGCATCTTTTAGTTTTCAATATCAATATCTGATTGTCAATAACTGTTAGGTGATGTTTTAGGCTAAATAATATTTATGAAAACCATCCTATATTTATCTATGATAATCTAATTGATATTAAATATAAACCACATATTTTATAATACATTATATATCACCTCCCAAAATTTGGCCATCTAAATCTTAATGCATGTCATTATAGACTACCATAGGTGAAGAACAACATGCCAAGTGTCACACATTACATAGATGATGTTTTCAGGTTAAATGATAGTCACTAAAAGTTACAAAATTTTAATTAAGTTAATTAAATTTATCTAAAATTTTAAACGTATAAAGGAAAATATATTTATTACGAACCCAAAAAAAATTGGTAACTTGATTCTCACCAAAGCTTGTTTATAAGGGTATAAACCATTAGACTAAATAGATGCATTTTTTAGCTGAATGGAAGTCACAAAAACTATCATAAATTTAGAAAATTACTTTTAGGATAAATTTTATTTAACCACAAAAAAATTGGTAACCAACTCTTAACATAGTTCTTCTACAAGGTCATGAACCTTTTATAGACTAGATAGACGTATTTTCTAGTTTAATTAAAATTTAAAAAAAAACTATCACAACATTTCATCCACTTATTCAATTGAGCTTAAATTTGGAAAATATATTTCATACTAAAACTAATATCATTTTTAAAAATTTGGTTACCTAAATATTATTGCATATCTTTCAAAATATCATGAACCATTTGTCAAGTGACACATGCATAAAATGAAAAAAATAACCATAAATTTTACACAATAAATATAAATAGTCTAAAACTTAGTAAAGATATTATAGGTGTCATATTATATGAACCCAAAAAAAAACCATCATCAAATTATTAACTCAATGTTTCCATAGGTAAGAAAACCTCTTTCCAATGTGAAAGTTAGTATGCCTTTGTGATAACTCCGAATGATATAAAACTTTGTTCAAATGTTTTAAGTGTCATATTCTATGACCTTAAAAAATTTTACAGTCTAGTTCTTACCAAAATTGAAATACCATTTTTAATAGATGACCATGTATTATTAGTACATGTAGACTAGAATAAATAGACAAAATATCTTTACACTTTATTTGCAACAAGAAATACTTTTACATCCTTCTCAAAGGTTATCCAGCTTTATAAAACAAGGCCACAAATACAAACTAAAATATAAACCTAAGATAACATATTTTTGGTTGATGTAGGATTCACCTTTTTCTTAGATGTTCTTATATCAGTATGTGATGATGATAGTGGGGGTTGAGTGGGTAGTGATCCCAAAGCTCCACAAGGATATCATAAGGAGCATTGCCTCCTAACTAGTGGGAGATAAGGGGACTGACTGCAAGAAAGGTAAGTACATCCTCACCATCACCCCAGGTATCTCTAACTCTAAGAAATAAAAAGTGAGGGATGATAAGAATAAAGGTTTGATTGATCACAAGAGAAACTCAACATAAGGCCATAACACTCAAACTAGAGGCATGACCATCAATAACATGAAGAAGAATACTAGAGGCAATAGGAAAAAGACTCGCTCCAAAGATATTTAACATGTATTTTTTTTGTTTGATCTTATTTTTTGGGTCTCATTTTAATCTATAATTTTTTTCACTTAGCATCTATTTGGTTAGGGTGACCTAGTTTTTCCTTATTTCAGATTTTAGTTCTTTTACTTATTAAAATGTGGTTTTTAGGTCCCTATAAAACTTGATATTTACCTATCAAATAAAAAGGGGACTAAAATATAATTATATAATAATTTTCATATAGTTAGGGATATATAGGATAGGAGTAATATATTTTATTGGGCTTAGGAGGTACTATCCAAAACCTACATGTAATTTTACATTATTTTTAGGTCAGTGATTTTATCAATTAACCACCTAATCCTTATCATTTATTAGGTTTATGAGCACATAATACCCTTTCAAAGAGGGGTAGTGGTGGGATAAGATAGTTTTAGTAAGGCCTTTATGTGTAAAATTATGACACCCTTTAGGGACTTACCTTGGGTAGTGGGGAAACTGGTAGAAACAGATCTACTAGACATGTCATATCATGAAATGGTCAGATAGTAGGTTGATGAGGTGGTCACTAATATAAACCTAAGAATGCATGATATGTAATGTATATGAGGATAAAATTAGAGTCTCACCATTTATATATGGTGATATAATAGATTGTGTTATAATAAGTGTCCAATCTACTTATTCTTCAAGTGGTCCTTAGGGGGGAGTGGGAGATCATAGATGCCTAGAATGGGATATTGGGGTGGCATCCATAACACTAATAACTCCCATAATTCTATTAGACAAGAGGAGACATATAGGATGAGGATAATAGGCTTGTAAATTATATGAAGTCATGAGGATGGGGTGATACACAAGTCACAACACCTATAAGTGGCTACAAATAGCCACCATGGTGACCAACACCATAGTATACACATCAACTTTTGCATCCACCACCACAGATCAATCCACAATAGTAACAATAATATATGGTGACTAGAGGATGAGTAGATAATGCAGCTATAAGATGTGAATAGGAACATATAGGAAAGGATCCAATAGTAAGAGAGTAGAAGGTTAAGATACATTTAAACATGAGTCAGACGTCAACTAGTAGGATGAAGACATAAGTAAAATTATGTGTTATTTTATTTCCACATCCTTTTATATCATTAATTTGTAATTTTTATAATTTTTGTTTATTTATATGACTAGATATATAAATTATATGTTTTCACTTAGATTTTCACCCTTTAAGGAGATGGAAATATCTCCTCATCCAAGTGGCACAATGGAATCACCTTTAGGCTTGTGGACAGCTTACGGAATGAGGTGAGTCTCTAGATAGGGCTAGCTTCCTTGATGTACCACTTTGGATTTTAACTAAAACTAACGTGGGGGGTGAAAAGGTAGAGATATAACTAAAATTAAACTATCATAAGGGAGGTGATACACTTAATTTAATGATGATATCTAACCATATGCATATTACACTTAAAATCAAAGGATAAACTAAATATACACCTCTCCAATCTTCATCTTCTCACATCAATGTTAAATTGTGAGGTTATGTATGAATGTGAAAAGTTAGGAAAAATATATAAGAGGTATATGAAGGCATTAATGAAAAGAATAAATCACTCAATCCTTGACATCTCCTTAAATACTTCCCATGCCCTATAATAAGAAGCTTTCCAACTATAAATAGGATGAAAGAATGACAAAACATGCTAAGGAATCCATAGTCTTCACTTATGTAAAATCAAAAATTTCAAATAAAAACCTAAGAAAAGTCATGAAAGAGTAAAAAATTAGTTCTCTTATTGATAAAAAGATATACATTTGAGCTGGGCTTCTCCATACTTAGGTGGATCATCCAATACAATCGCCAAAATGGCTCATTCTTATAGAACTTGAGAGAGAGAGAGAGAGAGAGAAGAGGAGAGAAGTACAAGGGTCATAAGGATCCTTGTTAATATAATAGTAGTTACTTGTGCATGTGAAGAGGGTATGGGATGAACCATGCAAGTTTAGTATCTAAAAGTGTCAATTCAAGTCACAAACTTCATGAAAAGTGGTAAGAAAACTCCACAATCGGCTCAAAACAATTTCCTTCATGATTGGAGTTGTTTGAACATAATTTAATTTATGAGGAGTAGTAAAAATTATTTGAATTCAAGGGGAGGATCTCAACCATTCATATTCATGAATTTGTTTCATGTATAATCCTCTAGAAACCTCTAAAAGTGAATCATCGTCATTTCTTATCCATAAAACTCATCTTTCCATGTACCCTGCACACTTGGCTTCCAAAAGGGCATAATTTTTCCATTAAAATACATAAAATAAAGTTAATTAAATTTTTTAATTCCATCCATGGAATTATAAGCATCAAGGACACCTTAAAATCACTTTCCCTTAGAGTTTTCACACTTCTCACTAGCTTATCTAATAGGCTAGTTTTGATTGGCTAAGTTGAAACACCTAGTTTGGATAATTAGGAGATATTTAAAAGAATAATATTGATATGGTGAGATATATTAAGTCTTAATATTTCCATCCATATGATTTACATCAATTTTAATTTCCTACAACCTAAAAAACACGTAAAGTAGTGAGAAAAACCTTGTTTCTACCCCTATCTATATAAATACATATAGAAAAAAAGCATGTGAGGCATCTTGAGGGATTAATATTAAATTTAAAATATTTCTCATTTTACAATTGGTTCATCTAGATAGCTGTCCAACTCCATTTTCATAAACTAGTCTTTGGTAAGGGTTTTCAACGATTTTAGTTATGTTTTTGGTCTTGAGGTTAGTTCATAAATATCCAACATCAAAACTACAAAAAAAAAATTCAAAATATGATCTTAAAGGACCCTATTAACCTCTACTAAATAATTTAACATCCATGCAATGCCTCAAGGGAAATATGAACATCCAAAGTTGCTCTATTGAGCTTGTTTCCTTCATTCATGCAAGTCTGAGTGAGTTTTTCTAGTCAAAAGTGACCCTTTTATGGTTTATTCTATATAATTTTTTTTTAAAAGTTTATTATACTCACATAAAAAATTTACAATAGTTTTACATGCTTAATTCATGCAAAAGTGTGATGGACTCTCCATTTGGGGACTAGGCCTAGACCTTATCTACTAGGCCTGACTGCAATGTATGGTGTTTTGGGAATTAAATTAAGTTAATTTGAATTAAAAAAGATAAAAAAACATCTAAAATAATCCCATATACATGATCCAATATATTTTGAACTTAATCTTATGATAATAATGGTTTTGACCATTCATTTGGACTTAAGCTTCACCATGCCTAATGGAATTGCATGCAACCCTTGTAGGTTTGGACTAATCTGCTCAGTCTCACCCCTATGTGAGGTGTTTAAAAAAATTTAATATATGTATTTAACTTTTAAAATCACCCTATAATCCTTAAATTAAACCCTTTCATCTCTTCTCTCAAAATTATAGGCTTATGCATAAGGGGAAGTACCCTCTATCTGAGAAAAAATAGAGGGTGCTTCCCCTATTCTCCCAGACAAAATAGAAGTTTTATAGGATTATATAAGTTTTATACACACTATATACAAATTTTTATCCCTTAAATATGTCAATTGGCCTTCTAAACTTCTCAAAACCTTCAAAACAAGCCTGTTAGAGGCAGATTGTGTGGAAACCCTTCTCAAGTGGATTGTGTATGCATGGTTAGAGACCTTCCTTTTGATTTATTTGAATTTTTATGGGATAATAAGGATAATTAATTATTTTGAGTTATATAAATTCCCATCATCACTACAACCTTCCATATATACTCTGCACACACCTTAAACTCTCAAATACTATGCATTTTTTTACTGTGTTTACTTATTTTGACACTATGCCTATAGGTGACTTCATATGATTAGGCCTTGAAAAATGTTTATAACCTATTTATAAAACCCTATTATTATTTTATGACTTTTTTTATGTAATTCTTCACCTTTATCATTCATTTCCAACACTTATATTTATCAATCCACTGCCTGTCTCAATTAACACTTGATTGTAGGTTGCATATAGAGGGTTTTCAGAGGTTTAGAAGTTTGTTTCATACATTAAAAAAATTTATTAAGTCATCATGGTTATAATTAATGTATTAAAAAACTTTATTAATTCATTTTATCTTTTCTTATCCCTTTCCATGCACTTTCCAACTTAGCCTCCACTGCCCCTAATGACTGAGACACCATGCTTTTTGACCTTACCTATAGGTGTCCATGCCTAGTTTGACTTGAGGAAATGTTGGAAAATAATTATATAATAATTATTAGCTATTTGATAGTGATTTTAATCCCTCATTTATTTTTATACCATACCAACTCTTATAGACACCATCCTCACTTTTTACTGCCTGTCATAGTCCACATCTAGTTGTAGGTGAGTTCCAAGACCTATAGGTAGTGTTTGTGTACTTAGAATCCTATCATCAATCATTATAACATTATTATAAGTCATATTATAAGTGAAAAAAATTGCACCTTTATTTATTTATACATTCCAATAAATCTAATTTATTATTCGTTGCCTACCTACTGTAGGTGCATCTCAAGCTTGTGTACAGAATGCGAGTGCATATGAGGGTCTAGACATAGAAGAGGAGATTCTCTTGGTGATCATTGGGTCAAAAAATATTGATGAAAAAATTTATAACCATTTAGGTGTGAAGACATGGTCTTACTTTATAACTTTTAACAAGGATTGTTCAAACCCAAAATTTGTAGATGACACTATAGGATTTTAGTGGTTTTATGAGCAATATTGAAACTCCAAATGATCATCTCCCACTTAACATCTACTCCTTAAATTTTTATAAGTCATTTTACTTGGTAGAGTCTCATGTTTAAACATAATATGAGGTATCAAATCTCATTACAACCTTTCTAAATGGTCTCCACCAAAATGCCCTAGACCTCTATTTTCCTCTATTAGGGACTACGAGCCTGAGTTTAGTCATCATATTTTAACAAGGCTTCACACTACTATTTGCAATTTTGAAACCATAAACATTATTAAATTCATCCATACAACATATATAGACTCCAAAGTATGTTTCAAAGTGTATTTTTTCCTTTCTATATAGTGCCTACTCCCTATTAAGGCCACCTGTTGGTGGTTATTGACTGTATATATGGGCAATTAGTATGAAATCAAACAAAATGTCAATGAAAGGTCTTAAAAAAAACTCAAACTCAAAATAAAACTTTAAAATACATAATTTACACAAATTAATACTTGAAACAAGTTCTAATACTTATCCTTCAATGTGAAAACCACTCGTGCACATATGGAATAGGGCAAGCAGGGGTATCTAAAGACTGGTTGGTGTGGTATATCAGCTTACAAACTATGAGGATTGCCTTGGAAACTAAAAATTATATTTTATGAGATCAAAGGCACTTTTAAACATGATAATGAGAATTTCACAACTCCTTATAACTATTTACAAAGAATGAAATCTTGAATATGATGAAAAACTCCTTGTTGCACTGAAAAGAGACTAGTCTATAAAACCAAGGTTATTTTATCATCCAAAAACTTTGAAAGATGAAAAAAATCATGTAAGACATTTGAGGGGATGTAAAATTAATTTTTAACCAACATGAACAACTGGTTCGTATGAAATTTCTCAAACTATTGGAAAATTGATAGGGAGCACAGATGGGTAGGTAGATTTACATAGTCAACTTCAAATGGATGATTAATAAATCATAGTTAATAAGTATTCAAAATAATATTATTAAAATTAATGTATCGTAGTTTGAAATAACCTCCCAAAATCATTCTTCCTAAAACCTCTTGTGTTGTCCGTACTAAGCAAAAATCTACAAGTCACTTTTGCATGTATAAGATAGACAAAATGGAGAAGAATGGTTTTGGGCTGAAAATAAAACTTAAAAATCAATTCAACTATGGAGATGAGTGTGTGTAATATTAAGAGTCACATTTCAAATTTTTCCAAGTGGCACACTTCCCAAAGAGGTTGTACAAGTGCCAAAAGTTTCATTTTCTTTAAGAGAACTAACTTTTCTTCTGATGAATTAGAAAATTTTCAATATTGTTAATTACTTAAGACTTATAATGACACATGGGACATTAAATCACATTTTTACACCTTCATATTTCCCAAAAAACCTATATAAAGCATTAAATGCTCAATTTAACCCTTAAAATAACCCAAAAAGATAAATGTACTTAAAAACTAATTAACCAAGGACAATATAACATTAATTAGAATAAATTGAGCTATAATACACCCCATGACACTCATATTATAGCCACTATAGACCTATAAAATAATGTTTTTATCTATAGGTGCCCTAATTTAACAATAAAGTCAAATTTTGTCAATAGTATATCTGCACTTAGTTTTTATTATAGAGTCATCCTAAAGTGGAGGACCTTAATCAAAGACACTTTGGTCAATTTAATCCATGTAAGCATTATAATTAATATATACCAACTAAAAATTAATGTAATTAATCCTATGGGCATAAAATTCACACTAATTCATTTTCTCTTACATAACATGGGTCTAAAGATATAATTTATTAGGTAAAAGTGATTTCTAGTCTAGAGTCTCTAGTGAATACTCATAGTGACATCAATGGGGTAAGGTGTGGTCAGTCTTCATCTGGTTGACACATAGGAGGGTGATTATCCTAGGTGGGAATGATCTAGAGATGACACAAGAGTAAGATCCATAACCCTCATCATAGTCCATTTTAGATGAGGAGTATGAGTCCTAGGCACTCAAATTTTAGAGAGGCTCAATATCCATGGTGATTTTAGGACTATATTATGTAGATATTTTTGGTATTTTTGGGAATATTTGATACACTTTACATCTATGAAGGACAATTTACTAATAAATTAATGTATACAAATAATATCTATATATAGAGAGATAGAGAGAGATATTTTTATTCATTTTTTATCTATAATATTATATTATTTTTAATGTCATGTAGATGTTTCAATTTGTGTGCCTTAGATGACTAGAAATGTGATGAAACATTATGCATCTCTGATGATGCTATGGATATATCTATATGTTTAAATCATGGTAGAAACATGTATATAAATATAATGTTTTTTATGTTTACAAAGATAAAAAAATTCACTAACAATTATTTTTTAGTTGATGGTCGATTTAGTCTATCTATAAAACAAAAAAAATTGAATTTACAAATAAATGATGAAAGGGAAATTGGATATATGATATAAGGAAAGATAAAAACCACACATTAAAATTTCAATAGGAAAAAGAGATTAACTTAATCCTTATGATCAAATGGAAATATTTTACTTATTACTATGTTGAAAGGATAATCATTGAGATGGGGGTGAATCACTATCTTCAAACTTTCATTCAATTTTACTTCAGCATACTTGAACCATTCAAAAAAACATGAAAATCTAGCAAAAAATATGCAACCATACAAGATCATGAAATAAGATAACACATTACATATGTGGGAAATACTCAAAGGGAATAAAACCCATTGATATTTACAAATGGACTAAATTTATATAAGACAAAAACCAATCTTTAGTGAAGTACCAAATCTACATGGGGCATCAACCCGAACTAGTCAAACACCTACTTGACTAAGCTTTAACAAGCACCAACCTGCAAGGAGGCACTAACCCCCTAGATGACTCATTAGCAACTCATCCACCTAAAAAATTTGATCACCTTCAAAAAAAAATTCTCACACTACAGATGATGATCACCTTATTTATCTCTTCTCACTCTTATATCTCTCTCAAACTACCTTCTAGGTTTCAATGCTTAACTAGGTCTCTTCAAGACAAATTAGGTCATATGACCTTGATATTCATCTAAAATACCCCTATTATATATTCATGAAATTTTATATACACCCCTATAATGGTATAAAATACCTCCATCTCTTAAATTTTTTATTTCCTTCGCTTGCACTCTCAAATTCTCTAACTAGCCAATTAGGTCTATTAGGCTTTATTCTTATACAATCCTCTAGTTCATATACCTCTTGTTTGGAAACTTGCACAATTTAATTACCATTATAATATGTCTTATAACATGTTTCATAAATTAATAAATCATTACAATAGGTTGGACACAACTTAAAATACCAAAACCTCTTGTAGGCCTTAAGGAGACCTAATTCAATTAGGCCTTTATTAGTACACGTTACCCATTGATCTCCTTGGAACACTTTAAAACTATAAAAATGGAAATAAAACTTCATATACCACTAAAATATACCCCCAATGATCTCATATTATGTCCATGAGAATTTTTAGCTCCAACCACCACTTGAAGCACACCATTAGTATTGTTTACATTAGGCCTTCACACACATAGAAAGGTCTACCTTGAACAACTAAAGATAAAACATTATTTATCCACACAAAAATGCAAATAAATCACATAAAAAAAACCTAAAATACCTAAAAAACTTAACCAAGTTCATTAAAATTCATCACATAGGGAAAAATGACTCAAAAACACTCTTACAACTTGCTCACTTAGAACTACCCATTTTATTCAAAGACCAGTCATGGTGACTTAGACCTAAAACACATTTATATAAAATTTTAATGAATTATTCTGCATGTAGATGAATGTATGGCATATATATATCATATAGTTTAGTCAAAATTATTGGTCTTACATATCAATTTGTTGACCTTACTACATATAGACCTTACTGAGTTAGACAAGCCATTTTGGATTCATAATTTTCACAACTATACCTAAATTCAAAGATTTATACCAAGAATTAATACGACAAAATAGTAATAAAAAAATATCCATGCACTTGGTTTCATCACTCTATCATGATAACACAATCCTATTCATCTTCTCACTATTGCTTAGGTTTTTCACTATTTGCACCATTGGCTTATTAGTGACTGGCTAACTTGGATGGCTAGTTTATAAAAATTAAGGGATAAAATCTATATAGAAAACTTCATGGACATGAAACATGATTCTCTACATTCTTCTTCTATCTATTTGATTACTATGTCCAATACAACTTTTGACATCTATAACAACTTCTTCAAGAATAATCCAATAACTCAACATTGTCCTCTCTCTAAGAAATACCACTTGGAGGTACTTGGGAGAGTAAAATAAAAAATACAATATATTAATTGAGCACACCAATCCATTAAAGAAACTTTTAATCAACATAGTAAACATCGGGTCCTTCTTAGGGTTTTAGGAGGGTTTAAACCTATTTCTATTCTTAATAATTATTCATAAAGCATAGCCCCACAATCCAAAAACAAATTCCTATAATTTTGAGATACGAACCTTACCAATATACCATGAATATATTATGTTCCCATGTAAAGGTTTGATGAGCTAATGAGCTCAATAAAATTATTTTTGGGTTGAGAACCTTTTATTTTGACCACTCAAGAGATGTCCAAACAATTTTTCTTTCCTTGTCATTCATAATATGAACTCAAATTACAAGAAAATAATTGAAATAACATAACTTATCTAAAAAATTCTTACATAATCTCAAACACTCTGAAATCATATCATGACCCCTAATTAAGACACATTCTTTCTCTTTGCTCTCTAGACCTTGACCTATAAACCATATTGGATATTAAAACTGACCTTCATACCTCTTTTCATGTAATATCCACATAAATAAAATACTAAATAAACCTCTCTCATGATTAATAATTTACATATAGCCTTCACATGCCTTAATAATAGATAATTTTACCTCATTAGGCCATGCAGGGTCTAGAAATGGTCTAGGTATAGACTTGGTTTGAAGGTCCTACCCTAAGACTCTCATGAGTGGTCCAATACCTTACATACATTATCAATAAACCTCATAAAATCATTCATGACTATGTGTACTCATCTCACCAAGCTATAAAAATCATACCTTCTCACAAGGTCTCTTCATGCCATGACCAGGCTTAGGCTACTCAAAGAGCTATACCGTCATGCAACCATAAGGTATTTTTTGCCTTCAAATTTTATTTCATGAAAAAAAAATTCAATGAATACACTTCATCAACACCCCTTTTCATATCAACATACTTCTAACTAGGCACACTCTCTCAATGACATCACCTCATTCAAGATGCACCTTTGACATCAATGGCAATCCTCAATAATCTCTCCCTTTGTCATTGATGTAAGCCACTCTCATAAAATATCTCCCTCATTATTAAATTTCTCCCCATTCAAACTAAATGGAAAAGTGATGTCTACAACTCCTTTGATCACACTCCTTGCAATCAAAACACTCAACATATAGAGTTATGAGTTTATGAGTCATCATATAAACATGTTCCCTTATCTCCATGCATAAATTTTTAACACTACTCTCCTTCACTTGAAGATAATAAACCACATGATTATTCCCCCCTAAGCACTTGACATCCTTAGTAAATACTAGGGGAAGGAACTACACCCAATTCTTATCTTAGGTGTTCAAATGTTTCTTTCGGAAGTGGCTTAGTCAAAATGTTTACAAACTGATCATGTGTAGAAACATATTCAAGTTTGACACTTTGTTCACTTACCTAATCTCTTAGAAAATGATACTTTATATGAATGTGTTTAGTCCTTGAGTGCATGACATGGTTCTTAGAGACACTTATATCAATTGTATGATCATAATAGATAAGGCTAGGACCATCATATTCCACCTTGTAGTCTTTTAAGTTCTATCTCAGCCATATGACCTAAGTGGAACATGAAGCTGCTACAATGTACTCAAATTCACAAGTGGTAATGATACTAATGGTTTACTTTTGATTATATATGAAACTAGGAACCCACCTAAGAAGAAATCTCCTCCACTAGTACTCTTCTTATTATCTAGACTTCATATCAAGTCTGCATCTATATAGGCTATCAAATTGAACTCCTTGCTCCTTGGATACCACAACTCAAACTCCATAGTCCCATTGAGATACCTGAGTATCCTTTTGACTACTTATAGATGAATTTACTTTTGATCTACTTGAAACCTTCCCACAACACCTATTGTTTGCATGATGTTAGTTCTAGAGGTAGTGGTGTATATAAAAATTCTAATCATTGACCTATATGATGTCTAATTGAGAGGATCCTCCCACAATAAATTAATGACAATTCATGAAATAAAAAATTTATATAAATAGTAGAAAAATTGAATGGAAAATATTGATCACATGCCATTTCAAGGGGACAACCTCCTCTCAGCAAGCTTAAAATAATGAATTAGTGAATGCCTTTATTGGCCTCAACACTTATATACTAAGTCTAATCTAAGCAATTACTACTTCCCATGAATGTGGGATAAAACAAAATTCTTATGGGATGAATTAGAAAACATATGCATCCATAACAAATATTAAACTAAGTAAAAATAAGGGGTATCATGGGTTCTTAACATCCCCTTCCTCTTATAAAAATCTTTGTCCTCAAAGTTCAGATGTGGGAATTGGTTATGAATCTAAAATAATGGTTCCCATGTTGCATCTTCTAGTTTCATTCCATGCCACTGAATTATTACCTCTATGATGGAGGAGTGAAGTTGGTATATACACCTATCTAGGATTGCCTCTAACTCAATAAGGATGGATCTTTTATTAACAAATTCTTTTAAAACAATTTTCACTCTAATGTTTGTGATAAGAGATTTATTTAGATAAGAGACATGAAATACTAGGTGAACTCAGGCAGAATGTGGGCACTCTAACTTATAATCAACTGACCCAATCTTCTAAAGAACCTTATATGGCCCATAGAACTTGGCATCTGACTTATGACACCTTTTGAGTTTTAGGGATGATTGATTATATGGTCACAATTGAAGAAAAACCATATCACCTACTTGAAAAGTACACTCAAAATAGTGTTTATCAACCTATTATTTCATTCTATTTTGTGCCATATGAAGATTGTACTATAGGATGCTAAGGATCTTATCTTGGGTTTGGAAAATCATGTTGACCACTTGAACTAGTGAACTAATAGGGGTGTATAGAAGGAACACTAGTGGTGCTTGACCATAGACTACTTCATATAGAGTCACTTTAGTTGAAGTGCAATAGGAGGTATTGCACAACCATTTAGTGAGAGGGAGCCACTTTGCCCACTAATGTTATTTTTCTAAGGTGAAGTAATGAAGGAAAGTTTCCAAGTATTTGTTGACAATTTTAGTTTGGCCATCCTTTTATGGATGATACCCATAACTCATCTTCAGTTGGGTACTAGTGCATCAAAATATTTCTATCCAAAAATGGCTGGTGAAGGCTACATCATGATCTGAGATAATGGAAGAAGGATTGCTATGAAGATGGAAAATCTTGTCCAAGAAAATCTGTGCAAGACTATGGAGGTGGTATAGGGATGGCTGAGGGAAAAAAATGACTATATTTAGAGAGGCAATCAACCAAAACCAAGATCACTATTTTCCCTCTATATTTATGGATCCCATCAATGAAATCCATAGAAATATCTATCCAAATCTTGGTATGGATGGGCAAGGGTTTAGGCAACCTAGGAATGAGTCTTATTTTACCCTTATTACATTGGTAGGTATCACATTCATACACCATCTATTGAATTACCTTTTTCATTCCCTTCCAAAATAAGTTACATTGTGCCCACTCATAAGTTTTAAGAAACCCAAAGTGACCTATGAATGGATAAGCATGGATTTCATAAAATATAACTTACTAAATATCTATGCTTTGGGGGAGCACTAGATGACCCTTATATCATAGAAAAGCACAATCTTAAGAATAATGTGATATTATAGATGGGTTAGTGGCTAACTATTGAATGATTTGAGATAGTGAGGAGTCATTGACATAACCCTACTATACATCATCTAACTAATTTAGAATAGGCATGGAAATAGATGAAAGGGAAGCTTGGTCCATAAATGTGCAAGATAGAGCATCAACCATAATATTGTCCTTACCCTTATTGTAGGTGATCTCATAGTCATAACCCATGATTTTTATAACCCTTTTTTTTGTGATGGGGTGAAGACTCATTATTATAGGAAATATTTTAGACTCTAGTGGTTAATTTTGATGAAAAAATGATTCCCTAGTAGGTATGGTTTCCACTTCTATACTGCGTGCAAAATGGACATCATTTCCTTCTCATAAGTAGAGAATACTAAATTCTTTATAGAAAGGGATTTTTTGATGAATGCAATGGGTCATCCTTCTTGGAGGAGAATAACACCAAGTCCATTGTTGTAAGCATCACTGTCAATAGTGAAGGTCTTGGAAAAATCTAGCATAGTTAGTTTAGGTGTAATACATATAGCTTGTTTCAATTCTCCAAATGCACACTCAGCAACTTATGTCCATGTAAAACAATCCTTTTTCAATATAACTATCAATAAAGTTGAAATATTTTTGTAATCCTTGACAAACTTGTGATAGTATCTAGTTAGTCTTAAAAAATGATGAAGTCTCTTAAGTGTCTAAGGATGAGCACAATTTGTCATGGTAGCTATTTTTTAGGATCCACCCAAACCCCTTGGGCTAAAATAATATGCCCAAGATACTCCATTTTATCTTGGCCAAAAGCACATTTGGACTATTTTATACAGAGATGATGATCAGAGAGAAGTTGTAGTAAAAGATCCAAATATTGGAGATGCTTAAACCATGTTTTATTATAGATGAGGATATCATCAAAGAAAACTAGAATGAATTTTCATAGGTAAGATTGGAATATTTTTTTCATCAATGCCTAAAATGTTGAAGGACCATTAATGAGGCCAAAGGGCATAACCAAAAAATCATAGTATCCATTTTGTGTGTAGAAAGCTATCTTAGGGATATCATCCTCATGAAGTTGGATCTAGTGATATCTAAAGCATAGATCCAACTTGGAGAAAAAATGAGCACCATAAAGCTCATAAATAATCTCATCAATAATAGGGATCAAGAACTTATCCTTGATTGTGATGTGATTAAGTGTTTAGTAGTCAATGCAAAGGTGCCATGTTCTATATTTTTTATAGATAATGAGAACTGGGGAAGAATATGGGCTGGTACTAGGGAAAATAATGCCTTGCTTCAGTAAGTCTTAAACAAACATCTTGATCCATAATTTTTTGCTTAAATGGGTAGTGGTAGGGACTAATGTTATGAGGAATTCCTATAGGAAGGAGAAGAATATGGTGGTCCTCTAGATGTGAAGGTGGAAATCCCACTGGTTTGGCAAAAACACATGCATACCTATGCATAATGGTTTGTAGATCAAAAGGACTAGTGGATACCATTGGTGGTTGCATTTTAATGAAATGGAGCTAGGTAATGATGCCATGTGAATTCTTATTAAGAATATTTTATATGTGACGTGAACTTATGATGTTGAGAGACCTCGAGTGTAAGCCTTTTAATGTGTGTTTTTCCCATTGTTTAAAAACTACATCCAAAGTTGATCAAATTCCCATAAGATGGGTTTAAATGTGTGTAACCATTGGGATCTAAAAATACCATCACATCCTCCTAAGGGCAATGCAAACATGTCATAGTGAAATTTAAAAACTACTATATAGATATGCATATTTCAAGACTTCCCTTTCTAAGGTAATGTGCCCCCATTGGCAATCATGACTTCAAATTTAGAGCAAAGATGGAAAAAAATAATTAACTTATTTGGTGATCCAAGGGTCAATTAAGTTACAAGTGCTACTAGAATCAATGAGTATTGTAAGAAGAATACTCTTGAAGTAACCCCTAAATACATGGTTTATGGGGTGGTGACTCTTGCTAAGGCATGGAGAGAGATCTCTAATTGGTATTCCTAAGAAGTAGGCTCCATAATCAGCTGATCTTTTTTTGGATCCTCTATTGTATCCTAAGCATCTTCTCAAACTTTAATTTCAAGAAAAGAGTCCACATATAGTAGGTAGATATTTTTCTTGACACATCAATGCACCCAAGTGAATTTATCATCACAATTATAAAATAGTCCTTTTTATCTACATGCCTATATATCTACTTCAATCAAAGGCTTGATAGGAGTGGTTCAAGGGGTTGTCATTATGTGATATTATTGTGGAGTTATATTTATGAATGGATAAAAATTGGATTTTGATCACTGTTATCTTGTCCTCTACAAAATTAGTTAACCTTAGGGCTTCCATCATCATGCTAGTCTAGAATATTTTAACCTCATATCAAATTGCATCCTTTAGACCACTGACAAAGCAAATCTTGAAGAATTCATCAAAATATTCCTCTATGTGATTGGCCAATTTTTTGAATTCTATTTTATACTTTCTCATGGTTATTATTTGTAAAATTTTAGTGAGTACTCTAGTGAATTCATGAAAAGCACCAAGGCCAAACTATTGTAAAATGAGGGTGCCAAAATTGGTCCATATTGGCTCATCATGAGCCTTGATATACCAATAATACCAATGAAGGGATTCTTGTTTCAAGTGAAAGGATGCAAGTGGGACTTTGTTGGCATCAAAATTATTATGTAGACTAAAATAATATTCTACTCAATAGATCCATCCAATTGGATATGCACCATTGAATCAATGAAAAATCAAGATTCAACCCACAAAAATTATTGGAAGAAGAAAATCTGGTGTCTGAAGAGGACTCTAGATGCTAGATGTTGTTCAAGGAAGTATGTTGAAGATTAAGTCTAAGAATTTTTTCATCAAGATATTTGATTTGGATCTTGAGGAAGGCAATTTCATCCTCCAATTTTTTGCTCCTATTCAGGTTACTAAAATGGCTAGAATAAGAGATTTTTTTAAAAGTTTTTTGATAGTCTGTTGGGAATATTTTGAAACTTGCATGACAAGTCTTCTAATACTCTAATGGTAATATATATAGATCTGATATGACAAGTTTTTTGATACTCTAATGGTAATATGCTAAAACTAGTATGATAAGTCTTCTAATACTCTACCATTAATATGTGAAGATTTGATATGGCAAGTTTTTGAGACTCTATTGGTAATATTCTAAAATTGATATAAATGAGCCCCATGTTTAAATGGTTGCCTAAGGGTTTAAATATATCTCCCTGACCACCAATGTTTTCTAAATAAGTACCTCTCTCTATAAAAAATTTGGCCATATATTTACCCCTAAATGACAGCTCTTGGTTTTCCTCATAGGTGGGAACTAGTCAATCAGGATGGGGCTATTGCCATTTTTACTAATAGGTCCTCTCAATGGGTCAAATAATTTGGGGTACTTATGATACTCCTCATAATGATTTTTAGGGATTATTCCCAAGAACTTCCCATAGTTATACACATAGGTTTTTACCCTGATCCAATATAAATTATAGTATCTAGAGCAGAAAAAACACATTGTAGTGGAACAAAAAAACACTTTTTAAGAAAAAATTCTTGGCTATGGAAAGCACTCTGATACCAAATGATATGGTCCTCCTAAAAAAAATAAATGAAAATATATGAAATAGCAGATTTATATAAATATTAGAGACAGTGAATAGATTATATTGATCATAGGCCACTTTGAGGTGCTACCCTCCTCTGAGTAAGCTCAATATAATAAATGTGTGGATGCATTCATTGGACTCAACACTTGTATACTAATTCTAATCTATGCAACTAATACTTACCATGAATGTGGGATAAAAAAAAAATGCTCATGGGATTACTTAAAAATTATATGTGTCCGTAGTAACTAATAGACTAACAAAGTAAAGAGAAGGGTTAGCATGGGTTCCTAACTCTAATTGTAATATTTCATCTGAAAATTCTTCAACATATCTATTATGTACTTGGCTTATGAAATGAATATACTTTTTTTAGATTGAGTGATTTGAAACCCAAGAAAGAATGACGGTT
The DNA here is from genome assembly GCA_037957365.1 of Torreya grandis. NCBI lineage: Eukaryota > Viridiplantae > Streptophyta > Pinopsida > Cupressales > Taxaceae > Torreya > Torreya grandis. The sequence continues at coordinate 37,755 of JARHVA010010863.1, forward strand.
CTCCGAGAATACACATCTCAAACTCTTTCTTATTTTTTCCACCAAAGATGTTGTCATACACATAGAAAAACACTATCAACTAATGGTCATATTTTGTATTTATGTATGGATTATTATTTTCAACTCCTCTTTTGAATCCTTGATCTAACATATACCTATCTAACTTGGAATACCAAGATCTAGGAGATTTCTTTAGACCATAAAGAGCCTTTTTCAATAAAAAAACATAGTCCTTCTCACCTAATAGTGAGAACCCCTCAAGTTGCTCTATGGATACATCCTCTTCAAAATTCTCATTCAAAATGGCTGATTTAACATCCATCTAGTATACTTTGAACCCTTTAAATTATTCATGTTGGCCTCCAATCTTTCTATTGGTTCAAAGGTATCCTCAAAGTCTATCCCTTTAACTTGTGCATATACCTGCATACCAATATATCCTTTTCCTAGTGACTTCTCCATCTTCATTCAACTTGTTTCTAAATGCCCATTTTGGGCCAATGACATTCTTGTCTTTAGGCCTAGGAACTAGTTCCCAAGTCTCATTTTTACTTATTTGGTTAAACTCCTTATTCATAACACCCATCCAAAAATATTCTTTGCTTTCTTCTTTAAGATTACTAAGTCAAATCTTGGATAATAGATAAATATTCTCTTTATTTAGATTACTTACCAGTTTTCTCCTTGTTTTCATACCTACATTCATGTTGCCAATTATTTGAGATTCAAGATGATCTTTTTTAATCTATCTTGAGAGGACTTTTGAGTCCTATCTATCCTCAACTTCTTCTTCTTCATTCACCTCTATAGTTTCCTCTTTATTATTGAAGTATATATTATCTAAATTATCCTTTGACTATGAGTATGATTTCCTTGTCTAATCAGTCTTCACATTGGTGCTTTTTACTATCTTCTATAACCTCTTGTTCTAATATCTATAAGATGATCTCATTGATGAGTATCCTAAGAATATACCTTCATCAAATATAGAATCAAATTTTCCTAAGTCTTCATTATCTCTTTTGATGAAATGTTTGATTCCAAACACTCTAAAGTATTCCACATTAGTAGGTACACCTTTCGATAGTTCATAAGGAGTCTTGTTACCATTAGTCATTATCTATCCTCAGACCTATATTCAAAATGTAGATACTAGTGATTACTACCTTTCTCCAATATCCATCATATATTATAGACTCATTTAACATAGTTCTAGGTATCTATTAAACTATCCTATTCTTTATTTCCACTACCCCATTCTACTGAGGTGTCCTATCTACTGAGAACTATCTATATATTCTATAAACCTCATAGACTTTATCAAACTCATTAGACCAAAAAATTTCTCCTCTATCAGACGTAAGAACTCGATCTTCTCAGTATTCTCATTATAAAAAAGAGCCTTGAATGCCTTGAACTTGTCAAGAGATTTTGAATTTTATTTCAAGAATGCTACCCAAGTTATTCTTATGTAGTTATCTTGTTTCTCTTAATTTTAGTTCATTTCTATTCAAAGAAGAAATAATAAACTAGTAATAAGGGTATGGTATAAGAACATGTTTTTTAATGTATGCATGATCTAGATGATTATGAAGAGATCATCTTTATCTTAGGAATAATGAAATATAGATAAGCAATCACTCATGTAAAGTGGTTTTTAGATGGGTAGCAAGGTGGATTTCCTAGTGTGAGCTAGATCCAAGAAGCGTGAGCTTACTTGGAGGCTATCAATCCACACTCTTAAAATAGTTTAGTTAGAATAAATGAATATAAAGTACTTGCAACAAATGATAAAAAATACTAAAAGGAAATGAAAGAATAAATAAATGGTTGATAAAGGAAATAAAGTAATTATATAAAATAGTAGGTCAATACTAATGCTAAATAGGTTAAGTTAGGTTCATAAAATAGGTGGGGTATCTTTGAATAGGTAGGGATAAAAAAAAATTGGCTAAGGGTAGGTTGGTAGAAATAACTTGCTGTTATTTCTTACCATAGTGATCATCGGTGGTGAGGGTGACCATTGGCAATTGATGTGGGTTCTGAAAGTGTTTAAAAAAGAGTTTGGTTTAGGTTACAAAAAGGGGTCAGTTGTCAAGTGATAGATAGTTATAGGTCTAGTTAAGGTCAAGGGTTAGAAACCAAGTAAACAAAGCTTAAAATAAGAGATGTACTTAGTTGGTTATTTGATAATTGGTAGTTAATCTTTGATTAATTTTGGTAGAGTAACAATACTTTTCCTAAAGAATGATTTTGGTAAAGATTCGAGTATCTACTGTAGATGTTGACTTGTTGAAGGAAGAACATGCAAATAAGTTTGATATCTCTTGATGACTATTAGTTTATTGATGGATGAATGCTTAGATTGTTAAATTCCTAGATTGATTGATCCTTTTCACCTCCTACTCCCCTCCTTTTATAGGCAAAGAGAGATGGAGGTAGAAGGTTTAGTTGGTTTATGTGATTTTTTATCTTTCCATCCATATTAAATTTAGGTATGTTAGATTGCACATAGCTCAATTTGTCTTTGGCTAGATGGGGAAGAAACCTAACTATCAATGATCAAGGTGACCATCAGTGGTCAAGGTGACCATCAGTGGTCAAGGTGACCATCAATGGTTGAGTGTCAAAGGTTAAGTAGGGTAAAAGGGTGGGTTTGGCCAATTGGTCAAATTGACAATTATTAGGTTTGATTAGGGTTCAAAGGGTCTAATTTGTCCCAAGGAGGTCTTAAGGTAGTCTAAGGGTGTTTCAACATTTAGAACTATAGTGTGTATAATTTTGGTGTCTACATTTTCCCCCTTTTTGTTATGTAGTTTATGTCAGCAAGTTGTAAAACAAAAATGGATTATAGGTCAAAGGTTGGTTTCCTCAAACATGGGAAAAGGTGTTCCTCCTCAAATTGGGAGTCAATAAGGTAAAACTAAATCAGGTACAAGTTTAATAAGTGGTGTATGGTGAGTCATGAGGTTGGTAACCATGGTGGTTAGGAATTTAAAGTGCAAACATGCACATAAAATGTTACTAAGTTTGATAACCTAAGATCATGCATAGACTAAGTTACCATGGTTGGTAAAAAATAAGGTTAGTTTTAGAAGGACTGGTGATAGGGTAACTGGGACACAACATTAGGCATAGCTAATCAAGTTATTCCTATCAAGTTTACTAGATAGTCAATGTTCTCATAGGTATCTAAGGTAAGAAGTGCTCCTAAGATAAACATAAATGGTCTGGTGTGCACTAGGTGGTACAAATTTAAATGGTTAACAAGGAAAGGTTGGTTGATGTGGTCAAAAAGGGCTAAGGTAAGCTCATCATAAAATATGTGATAATTCAAGCTAAAATGACCAATGCCAAGGTGGACATGGTTAGGTGGTTGGTTGGTTGAAGAGGGTGTTATCCAATGTTTAATGGTTGGTTTATAGAGAATAGGTTCTCTTTGAAGGTTGGTTCTAGTTTGGTGGGGAAGGGTAATCTCCAAAAGTGGGCACTAAGGTATCTGGTGCTAAAATATTTGAAAAGTGGGTATTTTGACCATTGATAGTTAGGGGTCCCAAACTCGACCATCGATGGTCACCCTGACCATTAACACTCAAGGGGAAATCCTAAAACTATAAAGGATAAAAAGTGGAAAAGACAAGTTTATTTTCACTTTTGTCTTTTAACTCTCATGACTCTTGTGCATTTGGTGACTTTGTTGTTTTACGTGAGAGTGATGAAGAGGTGGGATCAATTGATGATTAATGAATTGGGGTTATGTTGAGATAGTATGGGAATAAGGATGCAAGGTAGATGAGGACATGGATAAGTGGTAGGATTTAGGATTCCTCCTTGATGATGGTTGAGGAATAAGGTAGGGACTACATTGAATTGTTAGATTAATTGATTTTGGTTATTTATTAGTTGAATTTTATTGAAATTTTGATTGTTTTTTATTAGGTTAAGAGGGGTTGGGGGTTTTCCCTAAGTTTAGGTTTTTTTTATTGGTAAAATGTGTGGGTAAAAATGAATTTTGAAGGGTAGGTTAGGTTAAGGGAAGGTAGGGGATCAAATTAGGGTGATTAGGTATTGGAAAGTGATGGTTTGGGTAGGTATGTTTGGGTAGATAGGTTTAAGATGCACTACCAATAGTCACACATAATGACAATTAGAGGTCATACTCAATCATTGATGGTCCTAGTCAAACATATATAGTTAAAGACTAAAGGATAAATGGAAATCCAACTGTCGATGGTCATATTGACTATTAGTGGTTGACTAAATGGTCAAAGTAGTTTTTATAAAAGGCTAAGTAAAAATGGTTAAGGGTAAGATGAAGGTTATAGTTGAGTTAAAATGATCCAATGGGAATGATAAGGGTAGCAAAATGATATGTTGATATCATTTAGTTTGTGTGTAAGGTAGGTTTGGAAAATATGTTGAAGTAGCTAGAATGGTAGAAAATAGGTGTTCTTAGGTAGGTTAAATGAGGTAAAAAAAGGTGAATGGTCATGGGTAGAGTAGTTAAAGTAGAAAAATAAGTGTGTTTTATAATGAATTATGCAGGCACAAGATCATATCTTGATACAGGATTAGGTCCCTTGGATCTTTGTGAACATCCATCAAGGGATGACTGATAATGGTTGAACACACATGGAGGAAGTTAGCCTCGACACAATGATGCACTTATAGCATATGATATGTGATTTTGTGATGATTTTGGCCCTCATCAAGAGATGGGATCTACCCAAAAACACCTTTCTTCTACCATTAGGTAAGATGACCATCCTACTAGAGGATGTATACAATATTACACAACTACCCATTTGAGGGGTGCTGATATATCTTATTGAGAGTGAGGAAAGAGATGATTATTATATGGTGAGTATTAGGCATTTTATAAGTGGAATATGGTAGCTTTAGTTATAGGCCATTCTATCAGAGTGCTAAAGATGATAGGAGGTTGATGACTATGATGATGATGGGTAGATTTATGTTTTACATTACTATATTTAAGTAGTGGGTAATTTCCATATCTATTGTTAGGAGTGCTAGTCGAGATGTTACTAGGTTAAATAATATTTGGGTGGGTGCCTATTTTGTTGGTACAAATATACAAGGAGCTCTGGGGTTTAAAGTGCATAGGAGATATGGCATCAACATGGTGTTCACGCTTTATTGTTGGGCCTATGAGCATATTTAGGTTCTGAGATTGACGGGGTTGCCATGAGAGGGATGTGCCCAAATGGACTTTAGGGTGGGGTTTATGTAGTGGAGGAGTGATTATGCACTCACAAGAGCTAGAGGAAGTACTTGAGATATCTATTAGTTTAAAGGGGCATTAGATGTCTTGGTGGTTGGGGATGTGGTTTAGAGGCCATTTGTTACCTTCTCAAGGTGGGCCCACTATACTCAACATATTTTATCAATGTAGAGATATAGATGGATTTTTGGGAGGAGAAAGGGTGAGACTTAGCTCATCCATATTGATAGAGTTTTCAAGTAATTCAGCCTGGTATAGGGGATTTTAGGTCTATTCTTGAGGTATAAGTAGGAGGATGTTTAGTTTTTTCTTCCTATGCCACAACTAGTGGAGGTGGTTCTTAATCATGAATATCTACTTGTTAGAGTAGAGATTAATGGTTTTGGTTTTGTTAATGGATATGTGGCATGGTATTAGTTTATCTATGCAGTTATGAATTTTGGATGGGATGATGGGGTAGGTAGCCCATGGATGTGGGTCTAATTGGTGGGGGTTCACATTTACAAGTACAAGGGGATGGTCCTGATGGATAGGCATGAGTAGTACTAGCTACTATGTAGGCATAGATAATATTTTTCTAGGATAAGGTGGCCACATTATAAGGCCAAGTTATAATATTATAGGGTCAAGTTGCCAGTATGATGGGGGAGAGGGACCAGTCTAGGACTTCACTAGGCTTGGTGACCCAAGAGAGGGACACTTTGAGATAAAGAAGAGGAGTAGATATAACACTAGTACGAACACCAGGTAGTATCACTATAGCATGGTACTTGGCCATAGTTGAGGATTTGCATTATTATGAGGCCATATTTTTGACATAATATCTATAGCATCCCTGATGGGGTGAGTACAAATCTAGTTTGGCAGGTGGTATAGGTGTAGTAACTCTAGGTCAGTGGGTTGCTTCAATGGGTGGATATGAAGGCACCTTAGTGGGGTAGGCACTAAATGGTATTGGTTCCCTAGGGGCATAGTTTTTTGATATGATATGTATAGATGTATATGATTTTGATACCGACCTATGAGTCAATACAATGAGATGTATATTTTTTGAGAGAGAAAGATGCACATGATTATATGTACTATTTTATATTGATGAGACATGTTGTATATGACATGATGATGATATATAGATTTTATTTTAAGGATCATAGTTTATGGTTTTGATGTTTATGCTTATGATTATGTTTATGAGATGTAGATTCACTAGCTTAGGCCTGTGATGATTATGGATGATGTTTACGGTTGATGTTTTGTTAATACATGATGATGATTTATGTGATGATTTGTTTTATATATGGTTATTATGTTGGTGTTATGTGGTTTGTGATTATGGATGTGATGTTTTGATTATGGTTATGATGTTTTTGGTTATGGATATGATGTTTTTATGATCACGATCATAGTTTTATATATGGGTATGATGTGGTGATGTTCATGGTTTATAGTTATTATCATGTAGTTTTTTGAAGTGGTTTATTATGGTTATAGATATGATGTTATAACTATTTTTATGTGATTTTTATGATGTTTTTATAATTTATAATTATTTTGTTGATGATAGCACAAAAAATAGGTTAGATAACAAACTAGATGTGGGAAAAGAGATGAGAATCATGAGACATACATCTAAGTGAATACATGAACCAATTATGAGAGGATACAGAGGAGGAATGATGACTCTTTGTTGGTACAAGACAAAAAAAATTAAAGTGAGATTGGCTTAATGAACATACTCTTTTTGAATGCTTTGCATTAGCATGTATTGGTTGATAAAAAGGTGTCTTGATCACATTGTGTCAAGTAAGGTCAAAGTCCCTTGATTTGTAGATGGTATAAATGGGTGATGTGAAAGAGAGTGTAACATTCCTATGGGTTGGTTTTCCCCTTCTATAAGTGACCTAAGAACCATAATAGATAATTTCATGTTTTAATGCAGGGTGTAGACTGATCGATGTAGAAAGTCTACTAATACTATGTATGAAATTTGATTGCAACTTTCTTGGGATAACTTGTTTTGATTTTTATATAAGGTCTTTTATTGTTTGACTCTAATATTTTTGTGAAGCTAATCGATGCAGGAAGCTTCAAATTATTTCTTTGACAAATTTAACCCAGTCATCCTTCTAGGGAGTGGTCTAAGTTTAGGGTTTTTTTTTCATTTTGGTAGTTGTCCTTCAATGGAGTAGTCTATCTATTAAGTAATGCATATTTTAGGTAGATATCCTTATATGGATTATTCTTCATGCTAAAAATATTTGACCAAGTGATATTTAGGTATCCCAAATTATTCTGATGATAGGTTTGACATGGACAATTCTACATAGGCTTCGAGGTTTACCTTTATGAGGGAAAAACCTAGAGCAAAAGAGGTTAATGATAGGGAAAAAAGGTGGTTTTGAGAGATAATGACCATGGGATTCCATCCAATTAGGTACAAAAATTATCCATGAGAACCATGCCATGGCTAGAGCCATGGTAGCCATATTTAGGATTAGGCTATGATTATTATGGTTAGTCATATGGTTCTATGTTGTAATTGGTTGTCCTCGAAGGGATGGGATGAAGGTGTGAGGGAGGTGAAAATATCATAAATCAAATGATGAGATTAAGTTAGACAAAATGTGTGTTGAATCTTTGTTTAACAAAACAAAGGATGCAGATGTGAAGCATTGAGAGGCTCAGGTTCTAATTTTGCCTTCAAGAGAGGACAAATAGTAAGCTCCTAATCCATACTTGTGGGTTATGATATAGGGTCCAAGATAATTTAAAGCAAACTTTCCTCACTTATTTTTTTCCATATTGGTCACATTCTAATTTTCCTTTAGGATGAGGTCTCTAATGTTGAATTTTCGTTCTTTTAGGTGTTTGTTATAAGCATGTTTAATTCACTCTTGGTAGACATGAAGGTAGTTAAGCATTTCTAGGTGGCATTCGTCAAGTAGTTCAAGTCATGCTAGATGATCTTGATGATAGTCACTCTAAAAAATGATGTCTTGTAAGGATATGCAATGAGAGGGAATCTAGAATTCAAGAGGCAAGACTGCCTCTGCTTCAAAGACTAGAGAGAAATGGGTAACACCCGTAGAGGTTTGATTATTAGTGTAATAGTCACATAAAGTGAAAGGGATGTGAAAATACCAATCTCAACTAAAAAAACTAATTACTTTGTCAACATTTTGTTGAGGGTTTTGTTAGAGGCTTCCACCTATCCATTTTCTTGTGGATGATAAGGCAAGGAAAATATTAAGTTGATGTTAAATGAATCAAAAATAACTTGGACTTGTTTGTTTTTGAAATATTTACCATTATTGGTGATGATCTTATGGGGAACACTAAAATGATAGATGATATGATGATTGATGAAGTTTACTACCTTGTCATCTTTAGTCAAGATGAGAAGAATATCCTCCACCCATTTGGTGAAATACTCAATGGTGGTGATGATGGAGTGGTACTGCTATGAATAATAAGGATTGATTTCCCTAATGAGATCTAGTCTCCATTAGGAAAAAGGGCCAGAATTCCTTGGATACTTGAATTCCATGGACCAATGCATCATGTAAATTGGTATGCTAGTGACATTTAACACAATTCTTTACATAATTGTAATAATCTTGGTTGAGGGTAGGCCAATAGTAGCCAAGGTAAAGGATATATTTAGCTATAACTAGGAAACTAAAGTGTCCCCCATAGATCTCATCATGTGTTTCATTGATAGCATGTTAAGCTTCATGGTTGCATAGAAAATGAAGAAATATTCCAACAAAACCATATTTGTAAAGGATTCCCCCTAGTATGTTATAATGAGAAGTACTTTGAATAAAGGCTCATTAGGCCTTCTTAGAGAGGTTGGGATGAATGATGCCAAAGTTTATGTAGTTAAAGGTTTTCTCATACCAAGTGTCTTATGGAGATGTTTCTACACTAAACAATGGTATGGAGGTCAGATTGGATATAAGAGGGTGTGATAAAATGATGAATGGTGATAAAGATATTAGAATTGGTAGATACAGATGGGATTTGGGAAGCAAGGGAAGCCTTTATATACATGAATTTGTTAGTAGATGATGGACTAGATTTGATAAGGTAATGATCAAATGATGCTATGAGTACATATACTAGTTATTTGTACTTTTGCAAGACATCATTCTTACATTGGTAAGATCCATTGACCTAGTTGACCATAAGTTGGTAATCACCAAAGACATTAATCATCTTAAATCCCAAGGCTAAAGTGGTTTGGAGACCTATTACTAGGGATTCATACTCAACTATATTATTGGTAAACTCAAAATCAAAATTTGAAGGAAAGAGGAATAGGTTCATCATTGAGGGGAATGAGAAAAACTCTAACACCCCCACCATGTTAGCATTTTGAGCCATCCAAAAACATGGTAATTTGGTAGGTGATGTCGTCTTGAGAAAGAGTCCTGATGGGATAATAAATAAATGTAAGAGGAAGAATTTGGTTGTCTGAAAAAGGAGCTTTGGCCAATTTATCGATAATGACTTTCATTTTAATCAACTTTTGCTATAGGAACTCAAGGTCAAACTCAGCTAGGAGCATGAGCCAATTAATCATACACTGATTTTGATATGGTTTAGAATGCATGTACTTGAGTGGATTGGTGTGGGTGATGATAAAGGTTTTGAGATTAAGGAGGTAATGATGAAGTTTTGAATCCATAAAGACTAAGAAGAGGCAAATTTTCTTAGTATGGGTGTAATGAGTCTCATACTCTATAAGTGTTCAACTTATATAGTAGACAACTTGATCTTTATTTTGTTCATCATGGTTAGTGACCATTATCCCTAAGGAATGGTTAGTGGTAGAGATATAAAGGTAGAAGGGTTGGTCTTCTTTAGGTGGGATAAGAATGGGTGGAGAAAGAAGGTATTCTTTGAGTGAATCAAAGTCTTTTTGACATTCCTTAGTCCAATTAAAAGATGTGTCTTTCTTGAGAAGATGGTGAAAAGATTGACATCTATCTGATAACTAAAGATGAAGCAATGGATGGATTGGATCTTCCCCTACATGCTGTGGAGTTGCTTAAGGTGGGTTGGAGGTGGCATGTTGAATATCTCTTTAACTTTGGTAGGGTTTAATTTGATTCCTCAAAGAGAGATGATAAAGCCAATAAGCTTTCTAGATAGGACCCCAAAAACACATTTTTTAGGGTTGAGTCAGATATGGAAATGAATTAGGAACTCAAAAATAGTTTTGGGAAATTCTAGATTATACTTGTGATATTTTGATTTCCCAATGAAATCATCCACATAGTCCTATATGATTTTGTGGATGAGATTATGGAGGATGTAGGTGATCACAAATTGGTAGGTTGCACTAGCATTCTTCAAACTAAATGGCATGACCCTGTGGTAAAAGGTTCCCTAAGGGGTGATGAAATAAGTCTTATAATAATAGTTTAGGGAAATCAAGATCTAATTATATCTTGATAAACCATCCATGAGATACAACATATTATGGCTAGTTGTAAGACCAATAAGTTGGTCAATGCTCGGTAAAGGGAAGTCATCTTTTGGACAAACAAGATTGAGGTCATGAAATTTAATACAAAAGTGAAGTCCCTTTCTGGGTTTGGAAATATGGAAAATGTTGGAAACCTATTGGAGATAGTCAATGGGTTGAATGAAATTGATAAATAAGAGGTGTTGAAGCTCTTATTTGACTAAAAGGGTGATATAAGGGTGCATCTTGTGAAGGTTTTGCCAAATAAGTTTGGTATCAGGATGGATGATGATGTTGTGGAGGGCTATGGAAGGGTAGATTCTAGGTATATCCTAATAGGACCAAGTAAATGATATGCTTTGATCATGAAGGAAGGAAGGGTAATCTTGTTTCTCTAAGGAATCTAAGGATTAACCAATATTTAGCCAAATTAACATCGATAGTGGATTCATTCAACATGGTTGGGGAAGGGATTTGTGGATAGAATAATCCCCCACACTAAGATAGGTGATAATGGAATCATCATCCTAATGTTGGATGGTGTGGATGGTAGGAGAATCTTTTTCTACCATTTCAGGATGAATTAGAGGAAAATTTTGAGTTTGACCATCTTTTTGATAGGTTAGGGGGGCCAAACTAATGGTGTTGACTAAAAAAAAGTTAGGAGGTATGGTTTAAAAATACTTAAACTTTAAAGGAGATGGGGTTGGTGAGGATGGGATGTCTTCCTCAATGGTGGTGATGGGTTGGTTGAATTGGTGGGTTCTTCTAGTGGGATGAAGCCAAGGTCAAATAGCTCATGAGGTTTTTGGGATTTGATTGAAGGTAATTCATGGGGTCCATATTCATAATGGCCAAGTCCAAATCCTTTCTAGGTACATTAGTGAAGGTATAATTTGGAAAATTTTGGTTTGTCCAAATATGAAAAATTGGAGGTGATTGGTTAGATAGAAGGGGTGGTGGAGGAAGTGAGAAGTGAATGATCAAGTCCCTCATAGATGAAGTTAGTTTGGTGGTTGGGAAGCCAAAAAATAATGATGGTTACAATATTGAGATCATAACTAAGATTATGGACAAGGTTCCCATACTCTTGAGGAGTAGGTAAGGTATCCAAGGCAAAAATATGATACTATCCCAAAGAGAGACATTGGAACGTAGGTTCCAAGGTGTCTTATGTAGGGATCTAAGAAGAAGGGATAGATGAGCTAGTTAAATATTTATCAATGATAGGGGTGGATTTATTGTTGGTTGGTAATGAGTTGGATGAATAAGGAATAAGAATGTAATTGGGTTGATATGTCTTGTTGTAATATATGAAAAGACTAGGGTTAGTTTGTATGGTGATGACATAACCCTTGTGTTTGAATTTAACACATTGATGCAAGGTGGATGGGGCAAAACTCATGGCTCAAATACAAGGGAATCCAGCTAAGACATTGTATTGGAACTCACCTTATATAATTTAGAATATCTTTAGAAGTATGCAAGGTCCCAAGTGGCTATGGAGGATAACTATTCTTAGGGTTGTGGTCATAGTATCATTAAAAGAATGGAGGACCATTGTGATGTCTGACATGATATTCATTAGTAGCTAGATTTGGTCATAAGCATGAGAGGAGATAATATTACTACTAGCTCCTCCATCAATCATCACCATTTTAATACAAGTTTTATTGATGTATGAAGTGATGAAGAGGGGAGGATTAGGATCTTCAACATGAATAGAAGGTATTTATGAGTCCTTAAATGTGATGAGGGTAGAAAGTTAAACAATTTTGACAAGGTTTATAAGAGGTTGAGGGTCTTTAGGTTAGACCTATATAGATTTCAAGGCCCTCATCAATGCTTGGTAGTGATGGGGTGAGGTGTTGATTAGTTTTTATAGGCTCATCTTCATTAGGGTCTAGTGAAGCTATTTTAGAACTATTCACTGGATAAATTTAGAAGGGTTGGAGGGAGAGGCACCCAAAATGGATATTATAGATTTTGGTGAAGGTGAAGGTGAAGTTGTTTGAGTTTTTTTGAAATGTTGAGGTTTGGAAGGATATGTCCATCAAATGGACACTTTGGCGTTTCCCTTATTATTTTTCTAGACTTGAGATCAGGTAACCATATGGATAGTGTGGATGAGGAGAAGTTTTGAGCTAGAAGGTTTCTTTAGTTCCTTCTCACTCTTGAGTGAGAGTATGGGAGTGGATAAGTGTTGGGTAGGTTCATTTAGTGGTTGAGTTGATAAAGGGATTAATAGAGGTTCATTTTATAATAGATGTCCTCATCCCATAAGTTTTAGATTAAGGTAAAAATAGGTTTTGAAGGAGCCCCAAAACCCTTTTACAGAATCAAGAAAGATAAAGTGTTAACATGCACCAGGAGAAGCATTCCTGAAAACTACTAAAAAGTAGCAACAACCTAAGGTTATATAGAGATAACCTAAATATTCATTATAAATTCAGCCCCCTAATTTCCAAGTAATGATTTAATAACTATTTTTTAGGGGTAAAATCTAGAATTGTTGCCTGCCTTCCATCAGCTATATTCTATTTACTTTCTTGCTCTCTGATTTTCCTTATGGATCTTCTTCCAGGTTTGTTCAAAGAACCAACATCCAACTTCACTTTTAAAAGTTGCTCATCTCTTTTTTTAGATTTATCTAGAATAGAAGCAAGATGTTTTGCCTTCATTTGCTGGTCTTTTTTGTTGCTTCTAGTTTCTACTTCCTTAGTATTTGTCTTTTTTTCAGCCCTTTTCCTTTGGTTTAGAAAATGCTTTAAATTTTCTCCATTATCATTCCTAAGAAGCTCATCCAAAGGGAAGTCATTATCAACCTGAATCTCCATTGGCTGATAAAAAAGAGGATCTCTCTCCTCTAATTTATTTCCAATTTCAGCCAAGATTTCTCCTTCCTCTAGCACTGCTTTGCCTTCGGCCTCTCTCCATCGATCCTTTACCCTTTGGTATAGAATGATTTGCTTTGATAAATCTATCAATATTCTATTATTTGTGTAGGTAATATGGTTTTTGATTGCAGTCCATTTCCTTCTGTCTCAGAATTTTCTTTCTCAAAAGAGATCTATGTATCCGCCTTAGGAAGTGGGCCTTTAAGATATTCAAAAGAAAGCTCTTTACCCTCCTCAACATGTAGATCTTTAGTTTCTTCATTATCCTTTTATTCTTGTTGCTGGTCCTCTTTGGGTTTCCATACTTTCTTTTGTTGGACCATGAACTTTTTCCCATCCAATACACTATTAGAATGAGTTTTGCTTTTGGATGGATAATTTTTTACCCAATGCCCCTGTTTCTTACAAGCATAGAAAGAGTTGGGCAAATCTTCAAAAAAGATTCCTTGAGATTTTTTACCAAACTTGGAAATTAAATCCACTTTTTCTAGGAGATGATTTAAATCTGCCACTTTAATATTCATCCTGGTGGTTTGAATTTTGGTTCTGGTTGCCGTAGCCTTGTACAAAGCCACAATTTCCCCAAAAGAACTGGCAATACCTTTAAAAATGTCCTCATTCCAAAACTCTAAAGGGAGTCCAGGAAGTCTAACCCAAATGGGAGTTGTTAAGAAAAAAGAATTTGAGAAATCCATATTCAACTCCCATTTTTTAATAGTAAGAGGACTTTTGGAGAACATTTTCCAAAAGTCCATAATCCTCCACACAGAACCATATTCATGTCTTCTTTACAATTGAAGGTAAATGAATATAAACCATTCAACATTGGTGCAATAACTATCTCTCCTCTAATGACCCATTTCCTTTTAACCATTTTTGTAAGAGATTCTAGATTTGGTCTTACTCCTAAAAATTTACCCACTAAGGTGAAATCCATGGAGGACACAGAAAAATCTATTACAGGATCTGGAATAAAAACTTCATACTCACCTTTCTCCCAACAAGATTTTGTAATCACCAGCAAGAAAAGGGATTTTCCAGTGGGTTTCTTGCTAAACAGAGATGACCACATCCTTTGTTCTAAATACCCTACCTTTAACCTTTTTGAGGATTTTTCCTTATTAAAGTCACCTTTGTTTTTCTCCTTCTCAATTACCTGCCCCAGTTGGGAGCCACAAAATCCACAAAAAGGGTCATTTTCGTTCAAATATTTTCCATTATTTGCATCATCCACAAATTTTGACCCAATATTCTTCTCAACCCTTCTTCCAGTTCCTCTGAGGTCTGTCCCTCCTGCCTGATTCTCCACCACTAGTTTCCCATATGCCCGTAACCTAGCAATTTCCAAATCTAAAAGAGTAGCTCGTAGACCTACAAATTTGAAATCTGGGGACATGCCTAATGTGCCCATTGGGGATGAGCCTAGCATGCCCATTGTGTTCAAAAAAATGTCGAATTTACAAAGGTCCTCATCCCATAAGTTGTGTACAAGTTCTTGGAGAGAATTTTAGTTCTCCATGTCATGCCCAAGTGTCTTATGGTATGAGTAGATTAAACTGTCATCAACCCAAGATGGTTTGGGACTTTGGTCAAAGGATTTGGTAAGTGGTAGGTTTAAGGAATAAGTTTGTAACAACCTTTGTAAAATGGTTGAATAATATTTGATCAAAGGTGTTAAGGGTAATGGGGTTTTAGTTTTTAGGGTGGGAGATTTCTTAGAAGTAGGCTTCACCATGGGGGTTGTGGGTGGTAAAATGGTTTTGGCAGAAGGGTTTGGTTGGGTCTTTTTGGTATTTGATGGTTTTGAGGTGGAGGTTTCAAATGTGAAATATTTGGAGGTGGATGATTGAGATGATGAAGGTTTGGAGATATGTGGGAAGGTGGAGGTAGATAGTTTGGTTAAAATTGATGGGGAGGTTGATGTTTTGAAAGGGGTATGTAAAGGTATAATGAAAGGAGGAAGTTTAGTTTGGGTAGTTTTGGGAGGGTTCACCTCATTTTTATAAGTATGAGCTCTTAGAATGGAAGAAGGATGAGGTCCCAAGATAGAAGGTAAGAGGGAAGGAGGTAGTATAGTTCTAGTTTTAGATAGGAGTTTGGGTGGTTCCACCTTCTTAGTTGGTTTGGTTAAGGTTTTCTTTG
The DNA here is from genome assembly GCA_037957365.1 of Torreya grandis. Taxonomy (NCBI): domain Eukaryota; kingdom Viridiplantae; phylum Streptophyta; class Pinopsida; order Cupressales; family Taxaceae; genus Torreya; species Torreya grandis. The sequence goes on from JARHVA010010863.1 coordinate 53,509, forward strand.
GTGGACTAGATGGGTTTAAATCCAACTTAAAATATGTGTAGATAAGGCTAGGAGTAGGGAGTATCCCTAAGTTTTTTATGGGTTTGGTTAAAGAGGTGTAATGTAATTTGATAATTTGGGATGGAGATGGTTTGGATGGTTCTTCCATGGTTTTGAATAGAGAGGTATTTGATGAAGGGATTATTATGATGATAGGTTTAATGGTGGAAATAAGTGAGGTTAAAGGTCCATGTTTATTTTTATAGGGGAGCCCAATATGATGCAAAAATTTGGCTTGATCCATATTAGGTTGAGAAGAGAATTCTAGATTTTGGACTAGTCTAGAGTAGGGTTTGTAAATTGGTTTAGTTCCCTGGGCATTATATTCAAAAACTAGGCCCATAGGTTATGGTATAGGAATGGTTTCTTCATCCTTGTCCTTGATGAAATGTTCCAAGATTTGGGAAGATGTTTCCTCCATGGAGGGAGTAGGTAAAGTAATTTCTCCTTATGGAATGCTTTCCAAAAAGAGAGTGGGTGGTTCCCTAATGGGGGAGGAAGGTGTGATGGTGAGGGTTGCCTCCTTGGGTATTTATATCAAAGGAGAGGTAGGTAAGTTTTTTATCTCATAAAGTGAATAAGAGGAGGTAGTTTCTTATTTTTTTGGGTGTCCAAAGTGGAGGGTGATTCCACCACTTCAGAAGTGGAATGAAGGAAGACATAGTTAAGGCAATGGTTTCCTTAATGACAAGTTCAATGATAATCATATTGACTATATGGACCTCATGAGTCTGAGATGATTTTGGTTTGTTGTCATCATGGTTAGTATAAGGGGCATGATTAGGAAAAGGATATTGAAATATGTTGAGTGATTAATTCGAGGGTGTGTTAGATTATCAAATGTAATTTTCCCTTTAGCAATCAAGTTTTTGACAATGGTCTTTGAAGTGTTGTACCTACTAATGTCATGTCCAATGACATGGTAGAAATCACATAGATCATTCTCATTATACCAACCAGGCATAGGGAAAAAATCATTAAATTATAGAGGAGTTTTTATGGGCATAAGTTTTATGATGTTGGTTTTCAACAAATTTTCCAAAACTAAAGCATATTAATCCATTAACATAGTGTATTATTTTGGGGTATCCTAGTTTTGATTTTGGGTTTATTGATTGGAGGAGTTAGATGAAATGGTTTGGTTGGGTTGGTTGATGACTAGAGGTGGGTTTATTTTAAGGATAATTTTATTTATGGCTGACTTTGGTTTGATGTTAGGGTAGTTATATTGGTTGGTGGTTTTGTATGGGGAAGGGTCATTGGATTTTGATCTAGAGTTCTTACTTCTTAGTTTCAACTTCTCATCATCAATGGCTCTGATTTCTAGTTTACATGACATGGTGAAAGCCTCATCAAAGTTTTTAAAGGTTTAAGCTTGTAGAGTAGGGGAAATATGTTTGGCACAAGTTTGAGAGAATAATTAAATCAACTTGGGTTGGGGAAAGGATAAAGAGAGCTAGTTGATAAGGCCTCTCCATTGAGCTAAAAATTTGATAATTGATTCATCATAAAATATCTTGATGGAGTAGAGGTTGATAATAGAGACCTTAGATATATTGATTGAGAATTAGTCTAAAAAGGTTTGGTTAAGTTGGGAAAAGGAAAAGATGGAGTGCTTAGTGAGAGCACTATACCAATCCAATGTCAGCCCAGATAAATATATAGGGAAGGTGTGAAGGATAAGAGCATCATCATAAAAAATCAAGTATCAAGAATTCCAAAACACTCTTAAATGTTTTTGCATTCCTCCTTGCTTTAGAATTTATAAATTTTGGGTAATTCCCATTGAGGAGGGTAAGTTTGGATAGGGACAAATGGGTGAATAGGTTTGTTACAAATTTAGTCATAAGATAAGAGATTGTGAGCCCTAGAGCTAGATGACTCTAGGTTGGTCACTTTGTCCATCAACATTTTAACCAAATCTATTTGGGGTTGAGGAGCTCCATAATTATATGGTAAGTTTTATTGGGTTGGGTGGATGTAATATATGGATAAATGGTAAAAGGTTGAGAAGATGCCCCATTTTCGTATGTGGTCATTGAGGGTTAGGATGATGCCACATAAGGGTTAATTGGCATAAAAGTTTGGGTAGAAGATGGAGCTATGTATCCTTGTGGATTAAGAATATAGCATGGGTTGGGTGTCATATGTATTTGTTGAGGGGTTGATGTGGGTTGATTTGGAGGTATGATCAATTTAGTATATTATGGAATTGATATGGATTGGGTTAGAGGTGTGGATGGGATAATTGGTCAAGGGTTAGTGGTGACTCTAATATTGATAGGTAGAAGGGTAGAAGGTATAAAAATCACAACATTTTGAAGTGGGGAGAAGATTTGTGGGTTGGTAGTTATGAGGGGAATAATGGAAATATGGGTAGAAGGTATTCCTATGGTGGATGGGGTTTGGGTAACTAAAGGTAAGGTTTCCCATATATTAGAGGAGTTATTAGTTGGTGTAAGGGGTGTTTGGTTAATGGTTAGGTCATTTAATTAAGTTTGGGTGGAGATAGTAGGTGGATTATTAGTGGATAAAGATGTTTGAGTGGTCATAGGCTAGGGATAGGTAGTGAAAATAATAATATGGGGAGGCATCTCATAAGGTGGATCACTAGGTGGAACTGAAGTAGGGGTGTGGTGAGATAAGGTGTTGAGGTAATATTGGAGGGCCATGGGGTTGTTGTCAAGGAAGGTGGAAAAATATGCATCACCTTGAGATACTATCCAAGGCATGGTAGGAGGGGTATAAGGATAGGGAGAACCCTCAAAATCTGAGGTATACTCCATGGATGAAGAAGAAGAGGAAGGTGGCTCTTGGTTGGTCTGGTTCCTTAAATATTGTCTAGTAAAAACCATATGAGAAATAGAGAGGAACAAATGAAACCTTAAAACTCAAACACAAAGCCAATAAAATAAAAAGATCTTAGAGAAATCAAACATACACTAGAGTGCATTTAAAATATTAGGATATATTTTATCTTAGTTTTGGATTATGTCTTAAATATAAAGTGTGAATAAGAACTTAGTTTGTAGAGCAAGTACTAGAAAAGAAGTCTATGGTTGGTGAGAAATAGAGAGGAACAAAGGAAACCTCAAAACTCAAACACAAAGCTAATAAAAGAAAAAGATCTTAGAGCAATCAAACATACACTAGAGTGTATTTAAAATTTTAAGATATCTTTTATCTTAGTTTTAGATTATGTCTTAAATAGAAAGTGTGAAGAACTCAGTTTGTAGAGCAGGTACTAGAAAAGAAGTCTATGGTTGGTTTTATGTGTTTAAGGCTCACACACACACACACACACACACACACATACATAGATACATACACACATACATACATACACACACATATATACATATACATATACATATATATACATATACATACAAATATATATACATATGTGTGTGTGTATATGTGTGTGTGTGTGTGTGTATATATATATATATACATATATATATACATATATATATATATACATATATATATATATATATACATATATATACATATATATATATATACATATATATACATATATATATATATATATATGTATGTATATATATATATATATGTATATATGTATATATATATATATATATACTTTATCCCCAAATATTATCCCCATGCAACCAATAAGAGTAATGAATCATCATTGAGGACAAAGATAAGTGATTAATTTTAACAAGTTTAGAGCATGCTAGGTTTTTTACTTAGAGGGAACCATAAAATGGGAATTTTTCATAGACAAGCTTGTATACTAGGTTGTATGATAAATTCCCTAAGTTTGAAAAAATTATTGAAGAATGAAGTGCACATTAATTTTATAAACTAAGGCAGGACTCTATGTCATGTTGATTTTAAGAGATTTTTATAAAGGGGATTAAGGTGATATGAAATTGTAAAATGGGATGATATGGTACATTTGTAAGTTTTTGTCATGAAAAATTGTAGCTAAATAATAAACAAATGAAATACTAAAGATGAAAAATAATACAACATTGATGGAATTTTATTAAAATAGATAGGGTAGTGTGAAATGTAATCCTCCATATAAAGAAACATTTTAGGTGAAAATAGATGACATATTCACCAAACTAATTACTTTATAATGTGCATAACCAAAAAGATCCACTATTAAAATATTCCATCACCAAATATGGGCCTAATTATTTAGACATGAATTTTTGCCATTCTCCTTTCTACTAATCTATTCTAATATCAAGCCTCATTACAAGGCCTATACTTGGAATGGGATTTCATGGAATGTTTTATGGTATCAAAAATATTGTTTATAAGGCATAATTATGTTTGTTTTTCTAGTCATATCTAATTAAGGGAAACATTTTTTTGTAAAAATTTGGTTAACAAATTTCTATGGTCTTATACTTCTCCATGGGAGAGAGAAGATCCAATATTAAGGATATTTACATGTTCCTCAGAACCTATTTTGATATATATATATATATATAGGTTCAATTTTTAATTAATTTCCTCAAGCACTTTTAGGGTAGGAGTAAGGAAAATGGTTTATTTTATTTATCTTAGCATCTATGTTACATTTTCCCCCTTTGTGATGTGGTATTGATTGACTACATTGAGGAGGTGGATCATTAGGTTATTTAAGGGGTTTATCTTCATTCCTTGAGAATTACACCAGGCCAACATAATGGACATTGATAGTGGAATAGAGCTCCTTTAAACAAAGGGGTATATGAGGACTATAAGTTCCAAATTGAAATGGGTCAAATAGGATTTTAATGGGTTTATCCTTCTCTAAGATGCTAATAATTAAAACCATTTACTCAGTTAAGATAGTTGAAATTATCACAATATTTTATACACTCACTTTCTACATTATTCTAACCATTTTTTCCTCAATTTGTTTCACTTATAAAGGCTTTGGGATTCTTATATCTTCACATCAGGTTACTTAATTTTGTTTTTATGAGTTATTTTGTCAAATATGGAGGCTTCACTATGCCATTACTAGGAAAGTGATAATTTATGTGGAGCCCTGATATTTTATTAAGATTGGCTTGGATGGCATCAAAAGGATTTTTATCACCATGAGTGATAAATGGCTTTCCTATATGAAATAACTTGATTTATTAAAAATGGGTGGAAGGAATTGCCTTCATCCTATGGATCCAAGGCATCTCTATGACCATGTTATAATTTGTATCCTTGTCCATCACATTTTCTTTAAAAAAGGTCTAGCCCAAATTCATATGAAGTATAATGGTCCAAATTGGTGTGGAATTGAGGTTGTTGTAACCTCATAAGGTGTTTCTAGTTGTGGAGTAAGTGGTTTTCCCATAACCAAGATTATGGAAAATTAACATGGGACTATGCTGATAGTAACCCATTATTAACCATCTCTTTATTCACATAATTGTTTCAAATATATACTTGAAAATACAAGGATGAGTCTTCCCTCCTATCCATATCAACATCTAGGGAAGAATCCCCAGTCATATATGTAACAACATCTCTCAAAATTTTCCATGGTAGATACATATCAAAAATAATGTGATTAATTTTGTCTTGAGGTTGAGGCATAATGATAACTAGATTTCCCAATCCTAAGGAATCCAATAATGAAAAATAATGATTAGGAGAGTTTTTAATAAGGTAAAGGAAATGTTGGAAAACATCTTTGTAAGATAAGGAACTAAATCATAATTTCTCATGGACCTAGGATTTATTTGGATATCACTCTCTATAATGTTATAAGGGGATATTTAGTTGGTAATAACTTGAAAGAGTGATGAATTTCACATCCTCATATATATATATATATATATATATATATATATATATATATATATATATATATATATTTATATAATTTTATTTTTCCCTTGATGTCCCAATTTGGGAGCCACATTGAGGTTATTTGATGTCAAAGTGGAATGATGTAGGAGAATCAAGGTAGAAAACACCATTTTTGAGTTATTGCCAAAACTAGTAAAAGTTGGTCAAATTTTGGGAGTAAAAGTGAGTTAGGGACATCCTAAGGTCCATTGTGTCTTTGGATTCCTTTTTTAGTCATAGGTGTGTGTTATATAACTTCTAAGAGTTATCCCTCCAAAACAAGGAATTTGAAAATTCAAATATTGTAACTAAGGCTAAGAGGGCCAAATGCATATATGGTATGGTTAGATGAAAAAATTTGGTTTAAAGGGTCCACTAAAGTCATGATAATAAGGTTTTAATAAATTTCATGTTTAGTCTTTAAGTCAAGCCATGTGAGCTAATGAAAATCACTCTTGTACATTAAAGATTAGTTATGACAAACAAGTTGATGTAACCACCCCAAAACCAATGTTGAAGTTGGATTTGGGAAGAGATGATAAGTAGTTGGATGGCATATGGGAGGTTATAGAGAGGAGGAGATAAATATACAATAAGGAGAAATAGGGAACCATGAATAAAGATGAGCAAACTCCTCTATAAAGGTGGTGGAGTCCTGTGATGTTCCAAACATGTAAAGTTTTAATGATCAAATGAATAAAGAAATAAATAATTCTATATGATTGTATTATTTAATAGTATTTGGTTGTTGTGAATCATACATTATCTTTGGAAAGCCCTTGAGGCCATAATCTTGTTTGGATCTTGTAATATTTTTAGGTTTGTATCAAGGAGAGTAAGTTACAGTCTAAGAATAAGAGTATTTGAGAGTTTTCTACAAGCTAGTGAGATGAAGTTCATCATGGCATATATTATTGAATATTTTGGGGATGTGAAAAAATTTAGATGGTTTTTAGAACCTAGGCAAAGGGAGAAACTCAGAGTAAAAAGTCATTGAATTCAAGTAAAAAGGTAAATGCTTGGTTTTTAAGATCTAATCCAACCACATGTTGAGATAGTGGTTGGTAAGTGAGAGAATTGGTTATACTGTACTTTCTTGAATCCAATAAGGAAGAGATCCAAATACATAGGTTATAATAAAGTGATAGTTATGTTGTAACAAGCATACCTTGTTCACATAATAAAGAACCCTATGAACTAAGACACAATCTATTCTAGAGTGATATATAAGGAAGGTAAGTGGATAATCCTTGTGTTGATGGAGTATGGATGTAATTATAAGAGGTTAAATATAGATAATTTTCATTGTAGGATTGTTCACCTTATGACATGTATACAAACTCAGGAAACACTTAACACAGTCATATACAATCAAGATTCACGTCTTACATAGTTAAAGGTCTAGAAGGAAATGTATACACTAAAATAATTGTTTAGTATTGTTATAGGTAAGGTGAATTTTTAATAATTTGGAAGCTGAACATACCTATATACTTTTACATAATCTTTTATAGGACTCACAAAATGATGAAAATTGCCTAGTTTAAGACACATGGAGATTAACCAAGGAGTTATACCTATTTTAAAATGTGTGTTATGTGAAAATAGACTTGGGGAAGGTCTTTGTGCATTTTTAAACACTTTAATAGTCATGAAAACGAATTATTTACCCTCTTGGCCTATGCAAAAGATTACCTAGGGTTTTAAGAGGAAAAACCCCATAAATAGAGTTTCAATCATTGGAAAATGATGAAATATTGTAATATTACCTAATTTTATGTGAGTAAAGATAATAAAGTGGTTTTGGTGTGGTTTAAGTCCATACAATATAGATTTGGTTATTGTGAGTTTGAAATAGGGCTAATTAGGCCTAATTAAGGGGTGGTTTACAAAGGAATATGGTCTAGGTGTGAATTTAGGTCATGAAAATTAACACATACCTATAAGGAGATAGAGGGTGGCTATAAATGGGTTTAAATCTTCATAAAATTTCTTGTTTTGATCAAACAAATTATTATTACACAAAAAGGCTACAAGCATAAGGAGACCATTGTGAGACTTATATGTGGAATTTAATGTTGAAGTGTGTTTGATAACATGTAAAGGTTTAATTAAATTTTTATTTTACCTTTTAATAACATATATTATATAATATTGACTCCTTAAGACCTATGTCAGTATTTGGTTCTTGAGACTTAAGAAAATTGTCTAATGAGAAACTACTTAAAGTATAAGAGGAAGTTTTAGAATGGAATAATTGTAATAAGGTAGAGAATGAATGTGAGTGACATGAGAGAGGTAAATTACATAAATAATTTCTTTTAAATTTATAAGAAATATGAATTAGGGAAGGAGACTATTAATCATAGTGATCAAGAGAGAGAATCTAAATTGGTGATAGAAGATTGAAGACGAGCATAACATGAGAATGAGATTTTTTACAAGACCAAAGCAAAGAGTGGATGATTTAAATAATTATTCCATATACCTCAACATAATATGGTATTAGATAAAGGTAATATCTTGTTTTATATTTGTTGTGAGTAGTTTAAGTTTGTTGATTTGAGATAGATAAGATATGTTATAAGTAATTCCTTAGATGATACCTTTTAGGGTATTGTGGGAGAAGAATTTTGTAGATATGATATATTTAGTTCATAATAGAGTAATATAAGATTGAAAAAAGATATGAAACAAAATCCCCAAAGTCCTATGAGAACATCTATAGGCTAGTCAAGAAAGGACTAGAGAAGATAGGTTGAAGAGAGCATTGGAGCTCAAGTGAGAAATAGAAGAGTGAAGACTCCAAGAGAGAGTAAATAAGGATAAGGGGAGGTCATATATAGAGGAATAAAATAAGGAAAAAATATCCAAGATTGGTCTAAGAAGAAATTAGGTATCTCTCTAAGAGGAAGGTCTATATAGGTCTAGAAATCAGAGAAAGTGAGAGAATATGGATGTAGAGAAAGACATGAAAGACATGAGAAGAGAGTTGGTGTAGAGTATTCATAATATTGATCATGGTGAAGCTCTTGAAAATACAAGTAATCCATTGGATTGGATTTAATGTGAGGAAAAGGGTGAAGTGGCCACTATAGTCACTTGTGAAAGAGAGAAGATATAATTGCTAGATTCTTCTTGTTTAACACTCTTATGGGTGAATACACAATGATGGGGGACAAAAAGCATAAAAAAATGGAAAACACAAAACTTATTTTATAAATAATGTATGCCCTTTTTAAAAGGGCATATGAACTTTAGAAAAAAAATCCATAGTAAATTTGAATTGGCTTAGTCCCAAGTCTAAAGGGCATATGCCATTTTTAATAAATGGTGTATGTCCTTTTTGACAAAGGGTATATGCCATTTTTAGCAATGGGTATATTCCCTTTTATCAAAGGGTGTGTGCCTTTTTGTGAAAATGACATACACCCTTTTATTAAAGAGCAAACACCCTTTTCTCAAATGTTATACATCATTTTTATAAAATGTGATATTCCCTTTGAAATATATTTTTATGAGGGAATAGTTAAATATTGAAAATATTGAATGAAAGGGTGTACTCTTTACGTATTAAAAAGGGCATCTTCCCTTTTATGAAGGGTGTAAAAAATTTGACTAAAAATGTTATATGGTGGATTTTACTTGTCTATGTTGTATATATTTATCAAATTTTAAGTTTAAATTTAATTTATATTACTTTTTATATATTTTTTACTAAATATAAAAAATTAGGTCCACTCTGCATCTTCTAAAATCAATTCTAGAGATGTAGGAGTTACCATTTAAAAGTTAGCTTTTTTAAATACATTCTTTTCAATAGTTAGTTTTCATAATTTTAGGATTGGAAATTGACTAAATATTTGACTTATTAATCTATAAACTCAATTATGGATGTCACTAGTCAAGATAGAGATAAGGAACCATATATATAGATACATTTTTAAGTATGTTTTAGTTAAGATAGATATAAGGATGAATGATAGAGATAGGTTATATGCTAACATGGATGAAACATATACATAATATGATGGGATGGAGCATGTATATATGCATCAACCTATTTTGACTGATACATCCAACCCTTGAAAAAAATATGATAAGTCACATTTAGTTATTTATTTTCACTATTAACTATCTATATTTGGGGACATATATCATCTATTAAATCAAAGGTAAAGGAAAAATTAGGCTATAGACAAAAAAAAATTGGTAGATTTTACACCCCAATGTGAGTGTATACCTATAAATCTTCTTTCACTAGTAAGGAGGTGGGAAAGAGATAGAAATAAGTGATTCACTCCATAATCAACACTCCAATTCTTATTACTTAAATAACACACTTAACTAAGTAATATTTTATTTAAACCATGGAAATCATATGACAATCTCCCTTGAGTAATCCATCATGGATCTACCTAATTAACTATATATTAATGAGTATAATCACCCTAGTACACTCCAATCAAATAAAAAGGAATATAAACACTAGTCCTTTTGTTCCACACTCCCTCATCAACCTTGATTATCTATCATCATCCCTCATCAAACCTAATCACTCCATCATCAGTCCTCATCATCCACCATCATCCCTAATCAATACCTTATTAATCCTTAGTATCCATAATAATCCTTTATCATACCTAATAACATCATCATTAGTCATCAATATGCTACATCATCCCTACTCACTCCCTCATTGAACCTCATTGTATATAATCATCCCTAATCACTCCCTCATCAGTCATCATCATCCCTCATCATCCCTAATCACTCCCTCATTGACCCTCATCATCCATAATAACTTTCTCATTTTACCTCATCATCCATTATCATTCCTCACCATCCCTAATCACTCCCTCATCGCCCCTCATTTTCACTAAATGCACCCTCATTGACCCTCATCATCCCTAATCAATCACTCATCATATATTTTCACCATTAATCATACCTAATATATTTATCAACAAACCTCATCATCCCTGATAATCCATAATAATTACCTAATCAAGCCTTATCATATCTCATATCCCTTAGTCTCACCCTTATTGGCCCTCATTGCCCCTCACCATCCTTTAAAAATCATTAATTGACCCTCATTTTCCTTCATCATCCCTAATCACTCCCTCATCATCCCTTATCATTCATAGTCATTTTTTCATCATCCCTAACCATACCTAATTACTCCTTTGTCATCCTTATTCATTCACCATCATCACTAAATACTCTCTCATTGACCCTAACAGTTCCTAATCACTCCTCAAAAAACGTCCTAATTTATCATCATCTTTAGTCTCTTCCTCATCATCACTCATTATCCCTAATCACTCCATCATCTTTATTCATCATCCCTCATCATTGTTAATAATTCCACCATTGACCCTCATCATCCCTAATCATCCATAATTACTTTATTTTTGTCCTTCATCATCACTCACCATCCATAATCACTCCCTTGTACCCTTGATATGATATTGGGTCAATCAGATCTATATATTAGGTAGGGAAGAATCAAGATCAAGATATAGATCAGGTATTCAATCAGGTAGGATATAATCATGTAGTTAAATTAGGTAAGGCATACTTAATTAGGTAAAATAAGTAGGGAATACTCAATGGTATATATCTATTACATATGTAACATGATTTGAATTTTTTTTCACTCTATCTATCATAAATAAAGCTTACCTTGACAAAAATAAAAACTATGTATGTAGGGCATATCTATGTAGGTACACAAAAAATATATGTAAGATATATATTAGGAAGAAATATTCCTTTGATAGCAAAGAATATATTATAAAAAGGGAAAGTAGGTAGAAAAATGAAGATATATATTGAGAAGAAAACTTCCCTTGCCTTATTGGGTAAACCATAGCTAAGTAGGTATGGAAAGAATAAAGTTATCTATCAAGAATAAAAATTCCCTTGATAAATATGCTTTAATATAAAAGCAAATCAAATATAGATATATATAATTCAAACTTACATTGATAGCCATGCCTTACTCCCTTCCTATTTATAAATAAGGCAAACTTCCTTTACTATAATGTTGGGTGAAGCAAAGTTAGATATCAGAAAGGTAAGCTTCCTTTAATATGATATTGGGTGAAGCAAAGTTAGATATCAGGAATGCAAGCTTCCCCTACCTTACTCCTTGACATAAATTAATTAGGTATGATAATATTACATTTCCTTATCAAGTTGGGCATGCTTAAAATCTATAGATACTGATTGTAATGATGAAGGAAAATTTATGAACTTGACCCCCTTCATTCCATATGGTTTTGGGAGAGCGAGATAATGGTATGATTTATTTTTATATGAAATTGAGAAAATAATGCTTAAAATCACTCCCCTCCAACTAAATATTAGTGGTATTGGTTGTGGTAAAGGTGGTGTTCTATGTGAGTTTTTAATTATTAAAGATGACCATGTTCTATGTGAGTATGGAATACAATGGTCAAGTCACGCATATGTGAGATTGGAATTGAAGCATGCATGGATTGACCCATATATCTAGAAATTTTTTTTAGAGTTAAATTAAATGGTGTTTCAATTCCTTCTATTATAAAATGGAGTTTACTAGGGTGATTAGCTACATTCATGTTTGGTATGAGTGATTGTATCACTACTATAAGTAGATGTCATGTATGAGTGAACTTATCATGACTACATGTATGCTAAAAGTTAATAATATATGCATATCGATAGACCCATTGATTAAAAATCCCACAAATTATTTAGGAATTAATCCTAAATCTACCTTTAATCCTTTTGTTCGATCATCCTTAGTCACTCTTACACACACACACACACACACACACACACACACACACACACACACACACACACACACACACACACACACACACACACACACACACACACACACAAATGTGTTGGGTGCATTGGACCATCCAAAAAATGTCACCAGCCACTCATATAAGTTATACCTAGTCTTTAAATTTGTTTTCAATGCATCACCTTCTCAAATCTAAATTTGATAGTGTTAGATATGTATATTAATCATAATAAAGTATATAACTCTTCCAATCACATCCAACATGTTATATATGTGAGATATAGGAAACACACACACACATGTGTGTGTGTGTGCACGTGTGCGTGTGTGCGTGCGTGAGTGCATGTGTGCATGCATGTGTGTGTGAGGATTTCCCCCTCTCATTTCAATATATGCATTGAGTAATTAATCAGGTATTGGGTATTTAATATATGGCTTGGGTAAGATAGATATAATTATGATTACATATAGCAATTTAAGCTCAAGATATGGCTCAAGTATTCAATTAGGTAGGGAATACTTAAGTATGTAGGGAATAGTCAAGTATAGAAACTCAATTAGGTAGGTCATGCTCAAGTAGGTAGGCAAAAAATAATATGTAGGTAGGGAATAATCAATTAGGTAAATTAGGTAGGGCATTGTCAAGATAAAGATATGGATTAATTATTTAAGTAGGGCATACTCAAGATCAAGATATGGCATAGATATTAAATTGGGTAGGGCATAATCAATTAGGTAATATAGGTAGTGAATATTTAATGGTATAGATATATTACATATGTAACATTATTACAAACTTTTTTTTGATTCTATATATCAGGAATCAAGCTTTCCTTGCCAACAACATATAATAATTAGTTAGGGCATAACTAAGTAGGTAGGAAAATAATATGTGAAAGTTATAGATTGGGAAGAAAACTTCTAGTGATAGCTAATAATCTATTATATAAAGAGAAACTAGGTAATAAAAGAATGAAGATAAATTTATAAGAAACCTTCTATTACCTTATCATGTAGGGCATAACTATTTAGTGTTAAAGGTTCAAACGCTAGGAGGTGAACCAATGAGCCCAAATATTTCAGTTATAATTGCATCCCTTTCAAACTATTAAACATGAAACATATATCAACTTGTTCAAACAACATTAATAAGAGAGCTCATTCATTCAATGCATACACAAGATCAAACACATAACACATAGTTCCTATGGGAAAACCTCATGGGAAATAAAACCCACTCTCAAACTTGAAACACATGGACTAATATCCTATAATAAATTACAAACAAGAGACTTATCAACTCCTTTATACCAACAAACCTTGATCATATCCTTCTAACCAAAGGTATTTAGTGAAACACATGTTTCACAAGGAACAACTACCCCTAAGGGAGACTAAGTCCTTTAGACCCTCCTTTAAACACCTCTACCTTATAAATGATGTCTTAAAAACCTAATGATGTATCTCTATTTCTCTAACCCTTGCACAAACTATCTCTCTATCTCAAATAAGCCTCTCACATAGGCATGCCAAAATATCTCCTTATTCACTCAAACTATCCTCATATGAAAATTTAGACCTTTTTACATATCCTTAAGCTATAATATCACTTATTTGACATTAAAAATATGACCTATAGGTCATACACATAGTCATCCATTTTATCTACTCATCAATTCATCAACTGGGTATCTACCTCTCCTTCACTCCACAACTCTAACATACACCTTGTTCAAATATCTCTCACAAGTCTTTCAAAAGCCTAAAAACCATCTCATTTGGTTCCATAATTTATATATCAATCATGAATTAACAAGATCACAATATTTCCTTTTGGCCATAAAACATGGCCTCACCCTTAAGGCATCTCACATGGGTCACACTTAAGCACAATCCACTTTCAAATAGGCCTAAGTAACTTTTAGGTCCTATGGAGACCCATTCACTCTTTGAAACTTCTTTGAGAAAATTAACAGCATAGGAACACTTTCCAAATGAATGGAAGCATTCCACATGATCTATAGGTCCTTTTTAAGTGCCAATAATCATCATATTACCCTTTATCTTAAGCACAAATAGTTCAAATACTTTTCTATACACATGGTCATTATGAACAAACACATAGACACCTTATAAGACTTTATTAATATTAAATATTATTGGTAAAATATTCATAATTCACATAAAGAATCCTAATATAATCTATAACACTCCCCACTATCTAATTCATCAAGATATATCAAAACAAGCTTGAACAGTCTTCTCAGGTCACTTACAGTCCATGCATGAAGACATAGTCAAATTTAAACCTCCAAAAAATATATATACACACTCTTAGATATTAAAATATATATTTATAGATACATCTTTTTTCCTCTACAAGTTTAATTTTTACACCATGAGTAAATTTTGCATAGATCAAAAGATATAACCAAAATATAGGGCACACAATTTTTCCTTTGTTAAATTTAAATATTTGAATTCAAACAATCACAGTTAAATCTTGGACACCATGGTCATATATCATGTCCTAAAATATTCATATTTATCATGAACCATGGATCTTGTTAGATCTTTAATTTATAGGCACCAATGCTCAAACATTAAACCTCAGTCACTTTGACCTCATTTTGTACACCCTTGAAATGTTGACTCAATACACACCATCAATCTCTACATATCAACCAAGTATTTAATATGAAATTTGCACCATTCGATCAACATATATGAAAACCCACTCACCATTTATATTATGAAGAATATCAATCTTTAATTATGATCATCATTAAACTTTAGACACTTGTACTCATCTCATTGTTTCCTAACATCTTGGAGAAAATGCACTCCATCAATCTTCTATAAGTTTCTTGATCTTTACCTTTGTTAAACAATTGTTATATTGACCCATTTAACTCAACACATGATATTATATCAAAATTTATGAGCTCCCATGAGACATTGGATCTCCACTAGGTCTAGATATTTAACATCATGTAAACTGACTATGGGGACCAACCATAATGTGCTTGGAAATCCAATTTTGCATAGATATATATTTTTCCTCGATCAATCTCATGACCTCGTATTAATACCATATGAAAAAATTTCATAGGGGAATCTAACCATGCAACAAAATAATCTTATAACCTTTATGTATGTGAGATATAATTCCATTAAAATACTCACTCAAATTTTTCTGCCATAGAGCCAACTATGTTAAAAAATTGTTTGGAATGCCAATTTTGAACATGCATATATTTTATGCTTTGGTGCTTGACCTAAAAATTAATTCAAATCAACTAGGCATAAAATTTAACAAAACCATATGATCATATTATTCTGACACATCCATACGTGTGAGATATTCCATCACAAAACTACTTACTTGGCTATATCTTACCTCATGCAAATTTGGATATGTATGGAAAAACAAAGTAAAACTTCTTGGGAGTCCTAATTTTCACATGCATATATTTTGACACACTTCATCACATGATCTGAAATCTAGTACATATAAACTAGGCACAAAAATAGACAAACTCATATGATCATTTTATCTAATTACCTTCACGTGTGTGAATGATAACATCATCAACATGCTTACTAGGGTCTACTTGAACCCTTTACAAATTTGGCTAAGCATGGGAACTTAGTGAATTCTATATGTAATAAAAAATGCATCATGTCTATAAATAAATCCTAGCTTGAATAAGATAGATAATACCTACACTTTTGATTGGGAATACATTTGTTATGTGGGAGCATGAACAATATGGGGATTTGCTAGACCCAATTAGGGGATTACTTATCACAATACACCATGCTAGGAAGGGTTTTAAATCCTATAGTCTAGCATAATCATGCAATAATCCTAAAAGAGTTGTAAATTTTTATATTAACTCTATTCTAATAAAAAATAAATTAAATGTAATCTATTACTCACCAAAGCATGTGACACAAAGTGGGGGTTCAAAACAAAACAAACTAAACTAAACATGCATAGAATACATATACTCATCTCAATGTATACAAAATCCTAATGCATGGAATAGAAGCACAACTGCATTATGTATCTACTCTTACAAAGGATAAATAAAGTTAGGAACACTTACCTTGAAGATGAACCCATCAAGCCTCAATATCTCCCTTGGCCAAAGTTCTTCACAAGACAAATCAACTGTAAGCTACATAACCTATCTATGCATCCAAAATAGTTCTCCACAAGACAAGATCCATATCTATAAAGAAACTATGGAACCCTAAACTTTATTCCTCAAGTATAATGGTCAATAATTATATGTTAATTTGAACTTATTCTTCTTTGATTCTCTATTCTAAAATAGTTTGAAATGAACTTGTAAATATAAGTAGATCTTGCCCTTAATCCTTTTGAATATGTTAGTTATGCAAGGTTGACCCAGTCAACCCTATATGTTTTTGAAAGATAAATCACTAGGTCTCGAGCTAGGTTGACCAAAGGGATAACAAAATTATCAAGTGAAAATACCCAAAAATAGTGTAAGGTTGACCCAGTTAACCTGGTACAGTAATCAAAGTTTGAAAATTGTATAGGGTTGACCCAGTCAACCTAGTATAGTCAATTGGTGAAAGGGGATCAAGGAAACAATAAGGGGGATAAAGCATGACAAATAATTGGAATGGGTAAAATAGATAAGAATAAGCTTAGGGTAAATGTTTTTAGGAGAAAAGTTTGTAGATGGCAAGTGGAGAAAAGGATAACAATTATACGAAGCACTAAAGGTCTACCCACACCTTTCTTGGTGCACCTCTTAAGGTATAATCTTAAAGAGATTGAGATTTAATGTGTTATTACAAGATAAAAAGTATCAATAATTGATAAAATTTTGAAAATATTATGTGTATTCATATGCCCCATTCAAAGCTCATCACATGTCACATAAGTATAACATGAGATGTTGCTTTGGGATAAAACATAATAACACAGCATTAATGCTAAGTAAAGTATAATAAGCAAAAAATAAGATAAATAAAAAGATAGAATTAAAAATCACATACCTTTACTTACCTTTGTGCTATAGATAAATAAGTAAACTAAAAGATAAAGTCAATGCATCCAATGTGAAGAACATTAGGCAAACTTGTAGAAGTTAGTGAAAAAAATAGCCAAAAATTAAAAAAAATAGATTATAGGTATATGATAGTGGAAAATATTTTCTATGTCATCATGAATCCAACATATTTTATGGTTTAAAAAATGGATGAGTAGACCTAAATATATAGATAAATTAATGAATCTACATGAAAATAATTGAAAATTTTGAATTACTAGAAAGTGGGTTTAAATAGGGAGAAAGAAAAATCATTTGGTTATTTTTAATTGTGAAGGAGAGAAAAAGAGCTCTAGAGACCAAACTAGCTAAGATGGAGAGGATATGACAGGCTAGATGAGGAGGAGCTCCAGGACTAGTAGAAAATGCACTATAGGTATGCAACTATGAATTTTAAGCTAGTTTTGGAGTAATTTAATGAATTAAGTGTATTTTTAGAAAAATATAATTTTTAGCATTTCTAGATGTCAAAATGAAGCCAAATTAGATTATCTAGGTAGGAAAAACTAGGATGGGAAATGGGTTTTAAGGAATTAGAGAGAAAATTACAAAATGGCACTTTTTGAGGAAAATGCAAGGGGTCAATAGTGAAAAAAATTGGGTCAACCCAGTTGACCCAGTAGACTGAAAAGGAGCAAAATCCACACTATCGACCTAGTAGGTATGTGTTGACCTTGTATGTTTTGCAGACTAATAACCTAGTATAGTTTTGAAAACTGATCTGAAAAGTCTAAAATGACAATGTAGTACTAGAGAGGGGAAAAAAGAGGGTTCACTTAGATTTTTAAGTCAACTAGGTTAAAAATAGGGAAATTTTGGGCAAACTAGGTTGACCAAAGAACTAGAATGGTATAGAAATGCATGAAAAAGGTTGAAAGAGGGCTATAATGGCTCAAAATGACCAAGTAAGGGGGAAAAGGATCAATTAGGTTTTAAAAAGGTAAAATTTAATGAATTAAAGCAATTTATGATTTTTTTATTGAAATTGTAAAAATAATGTATTTTGACTATACATAACATGGAAGATCTAATATATATTTTATTATTTCTTGATTATAGGGATGACCCAAATTTTGGTGATTGGTAGACACATCATGGTTATCAGATCTACTAGAGAGTCTGATGATAAGAGATAGACATAGACTAGTATCTATAAGCCTAAGAGGGATAACTAATATGTGTAATATTCCCTTGAACATGGATCTATTAGTCATGTTCTTAGGATGTTAGGAATGATTGACTAACACCTTTAGATGGAAGGTGGATGGGGATGTGGTAGAGGTATCTATCACTCTAGATGATGTACATGGCATCCTAAAGCTACCAGTAATAGGAGAACTAATGAATATAGGTATACCAAGTAGAATGGAGGTGAGTGTTGCAATAAAAAATGCATCATGTCTATAAATCAACCCTGGCTTAGAGAAGATAGAGCATACCTACACTTACGATTGGGAATACATTTTTTAAGTGTGGGCATGACCAATGGGATATAATAGACCTAATTAGGGGATAACTTATCATAATACACCATGTGAGGTAGGGTTCCAAAGCCTACAGTCTAACATAATCATGAAACAACCCTAAAAGAGTCCTAGGTTTTGATATTTCACTTATGTCTAATAAGAAGAAAGTAAATATAATCTAGTGCACACCAAATCTAGTAGCACAAAGTGAGGATTATAAATAAAACAAATTAAACTAAACATGCATAGAAGATATATACTCATGTCAATGTATATGGAATCCTAATGCATGGAAGAGAGAAGTACAAATACATTATCTATCTACTATTACAAAGGAGAAATAAAGCTATGAATACTTATCTTGAAGATGAACCCATCGAACCTCAATCTCTCCCTTGGCTAAGGTGCTTCATAAGATATTATTGTGGTATGTAAGGATAACAAAGATAAATCAACTCTAGGATACATAACCTATCTATGCATTTAAAAGACTTCTCCATAAGATAAGATCTGTATCTGTAAAGAAAGTATGGAACCCTAAGCTTTACTCCTAAAGTAGAATGGTCAATAAGCATATAGTCATTCTCATTTATTCTCATTCACTTCTCTTCGCTAAAAATGGTTGGAAATGAACTTGTATATATAAGTGGATTTTACCCTAACTCCTCCCAAAAACATTGACTATATACGGTCAACCATTTTCAACCTTGTACATTTTTAAGGATAATTCACTAGGTCTGAGCTAGGTCAGCCGAAAGGCTAACAAACCCAAAAAGTGAAAAATACCCCTAAACTATATAGGGTCAACCCTCATTGACCTAGTACAACTAACCATCTAAAAGGTACTTAAGGCAATGAAAGGAGGATGGAAAGAAGAAAATGACTAGAATGGGTAAGACTGGGAAGAATAATCTTAGAGTTAATAGTTTTAGGAGATGAGTATGTGGATGGCAAGTGGAAAAATGGACAGCAATCTTATGAAGTACCAATAGTTTTCTCACCCCTTTCTCAGTGCACCTCTTAAGGCATGCACTTAGAGAGATTGACACTTGATATGTACCTATAAGATACAAAGTGTCAGTAAATAATAAAAGTTAAAAACATTATGTGTATACTATTAGAGTTGTTTCCAGAATCTAGATAATGCGAATGCAATGGAGATGTGATCACATGAGATGAAGAAAGTGCACACCACATAGATGCTAAAGCAATCTAAAATTATACAAGAAGATAAATTGCACAAGTAAGAGAAAACCAATAGTTGATTAACATGAGATGGCCAAAGTGAAGAATACATATAGGAGAGCACATAAGTAACTCCACAAAAGGTGGTCAAGGCACCCCAAGAATAGATTGTAACTCTTCCATGAAAGGTGGTGACAAGGTGCTAAGAATAGAGAATTAACTCCCATCAAGGGAGTTATCATGACATTCTTATGACACCTATGACACATCTATGACACACATCTCCACATAAGCTAGCCTATCCCACAAATGTAGGAAAACTCCATGTATGCACAAATATAATTTCCCTAATAGGGAAA
Organism: Torreya grandis; assembly: GCA_037957365.1. NCBI lineage: Eukaryota > Viridiplantae > Streptophyta > Pinopsida > Cupressales > Taxaceae > Torreya > Torreya grandis. The sequence continues at coordinate 74,276 of JARHVA010010863.1, forward strand.
AATAAAAACCTACACTAATACCCCCCCCATAAGTGCAAATTAGGTGGGTAGTGTGGAAATATAAAATGGGTCCCAGCAACTAGGCCTAATGAGGTACCCAAGTATAAATGCAATCTCCCATAAGATAGAGAAAAGGAGAAAACCCATAGGAAAAAACTCCCCCCAAAAGAGAGACATAAAAGAAAATGAAGAGGCTAGAAGACCCCCCTGAAGATGATGTTACTATAGATGTAAACCGCATCCCAAGAAGAGCTCGTAAATGAATGAACTTGCTCTCAATGAAAGGTTTGGTGAAGATGTCTGCTACCTACTCCAAAGACTAGCAAAATATCAAGTCAATGACATGACTATGAATAAGCTCCCAAATGAAATGCATGTGAATCTCTATGTGCTTGGTCTATTGGTGTTAAATTAGATTCTTGCAAATCTGAATGGTACTCTGGTTGTGACAATAAATGATGGTGGGTTGCCTGATAAGAATGCCAAACTCAAAAAGAATCCCATAAAGCCAAATAGCCTCAGTAGCTGCATTAACAACTTCCATGTACTCTACCTCTATGGATGATATAGTAATAGCATTATGCTTCTTGCTAGACCAACTGATAGGACTAGATCCTAGAGAGAAACTATAACCATAAGTGGACTTGCAAGTCTGTGAATCGCCAGCCCAGTTTGAATTTGTATATCCAACCAAGTCAACCTCTATGCCAAATCTATAATGAATCCTGTATCTATGTGAAGCCTGTATGTAATGCAAGATCCTCTTAGCTACCTTCCAATGCAGCTCATGAGGTTCTTACATAAATTTGGAGACAAGTCCCACAGTATATGATATGTCAGGCCTAGTGTGAGTCAAGTAGATGAGACTACCAACAAGTTGTTGATACCAAGTGGCATCAACCAATGGTGAAGAATAGTCAGCCTCAAGCTTGACTCTTGATAGAAAGGGAGTTAGAGATGGCTTGCAATCAGCCATGTGAAACTGAGCCAATAAATCAAGAGCATACTTAGGCAATGCAAGAGAAATCCCTGCATTTGACTGTGAGATCTCAATGCTAAGGAAGTAGTGCAACAAACCCAAGTCTATCATGTCAAATCTATCCTAGAGAGATGCCTTCACCACTACAATAGTTGATGAAGAACTCTTAGTGAACAAAAGGTCATCAACATATAGAACCAAAATCAGAAGCAAATCATCCTACCGCAAGAAGTAGACATTGGGGTCAGAATGGCACCTAGTGAAACCTGCTATGAGAAGGAAGGAATCCATCTTGGCATACCAAGACCAAGGGGAATGTTTGAATCTATAGATAGATTTCCTAAGTCTACATACTAAGGAAGAATCCTTAACAAATCCTAGCAGCTGCTCCATGTAGATCTCCTCCTCTAGGTCTCCGTGAAAAAGGCACTCTTCACATCCATCTAGTACACATCCCAACCAGTGCTGTGGCAATAGCCAAGGTGAGTTAGATAGAATTAATCTTTTCAATGGGTGCAAAGGTCTCTAAGTAGTCAATGCTCACCACTTGTGAGAAACACTTAGTGACCAATTGCACCTTGTACTTATCAACTAACCCATCTGCTGTAAACTTAGTCTGATATATCCACCTACATTGAACCATCTTTCTTCCCTTAGGAAGTGAAGTCAAATCCCAAGTGTGATTTTTGATTAAGGAAGAATATTCTTCCTCCATAGCACTATCCCACTTAGGTACCCCGATGCCTCTTGAAAAGTCTGTGGATCTAAAATTGAAGTAAAGAAGGCATGTGGATCTCTCTAAAAATCCCCCCTAGTACGTCTATCATTTATGGGATCTCCTACCCAAGTGCCAGCACTCTCAAGTGTCTATCTGGCCCAAAGTGGCCCAAAAGTGGGTGAGTCAAATGCTAACTCCTCATCCTCTAACTGACTAGAGGTGGATGACTCTACATCACTATCCTTATTGTCTGAACTCGAAGAAGAAGAAGATGTCACTGGCTCAAGAACTTGCTATGGCTGATCTAAATCTAATGAGGAATCATGAAGAAGTAGATCCAATGAGGGAGAAGAAGTGTGAAGTGTTGAGTCTCTAGGACTCTCTTGAAAATAGACACTTCTCTCAATGAACAACTCATGAATGACTGGATCTAGAAGGTGATACCCCTTAATACAATTCAGATATCCTACAAAGATGCAAGGCTTGGATTGACATTCCATAGCTTTGCATTTCTTCTTTGGAATGCAGTTCATGGCTGGGGATCTAAAAACCCTAAGGTGCTTAACATCAGGTTTCCTTTTATGCCAAGCTTCAAAGGGTGTTATCCCTTTCAAAGCTTTGTGAGGAACCCTATTTTGAATGTAGCAAGCACAATTGATGGCTTTGGCCCAGTATTATGGTGCTAAGGATTTGGAATGAATCATACAATTACCCATCTCTTTCAAGAACCTATTTTTGCATTCTACAACTCCATTCTATGAAGGACTGTAAGTGATTGTATGCTGCAAATCAATCCCCTCTATGGTGTAAAACTACTCAAACCTGATGCTGACATACGCCCCTCTATTATCATTTCAAAGAATCTTGATAGATTTCTCACTCTATTTCTCAACAAGAGCCTTGAAGTCTAGAAAATTTTCAAACACTTCAAATTTTTGTTTGAGAAAATATATCCAAGTGTAACTAGAGAAATCATCAATGAAAGTGAGGATGTACTTGGCCCTTGTGAAAGATGGTTTGGGAAAGGGTCCCGATACATCACTGTGGACTAACTCCAAAGGTTGTGAAGCCCTCCAAGCTTTGCCTTTGTCAAATTTTGCTTCAGGATGCTTCCCAAGGGAGCACCCCTCACAAAGTCCTTTTGAGAATTGGACACAAGGCAAGCCAATGACCATGTCATGTTTTCAAAGTTGCTTAAGGTAGCGATAGTTAAGGTGGCCAAACTACTCATGCCATAGTTTGCTAACTCTATCTAAATGAGTCAACAATGCTGTTGGAGAAGAATCAGTGCAAAATGTGAGATGGTGTATAACCTTGCTTGGTGATCTACCCTACCCACTACCACTGTAGTATCACTATGCAACTCCCTGATAGCCACTGAATTTGGTGAAAACTCAACTCTCATGCCCTAACCAATGTGAGTGATTTGGTATACTGATAAGAGATTGGTTGAAAGAGAAGGAACACTTAGAACATTATTGAATGTTCCTCCTTCCATTTCAAATGACCCTCTCCCTACAATAGAAATTGAGGTGTCATCACCCAAACTAATTGAAGTCATGTTACAAGGCTCTAAAGATGAAAACTCAACTAGTGAAGAGCCCATATGGTGAGAAGTGCCCAAATCAAGGACCCATGATGTTGTAGAAGCTATAGTTGCTACAAGGGCCTTGCCCTTTTCTTTCTCCTTACCCTTGCCTTTTGCCTTGGTAGAATCTTGGGTAGATGAATTCTACTTGATGGACTCAGGAACACCTATGTTGTGCTTCTCTAGAAGATGAGTTAGGTGATCTATTTATTTATTCATACATTTGTGTTCATCATGCACTATATTTTTACAATATGCACACTTAACCTTCTCCTTCTTAGGTTTAGCATTGGAGGAGGAAGACTCAGTGTTGTTTTTGGTAGGATTGTTGTTTTCTTTCTTCTTCTCCTGGTCCTTGTTCTTTTTCTTCTTCTCCTTTGTTGAAGTCTTGTCCTTACCATTTCTAGCTATTAAAGCTTGGGGTTGAGTAGACTTAATTTTTCCCATTTGAATTAGCTTATCTTGCTCCCTAGTCAAGTCGGCAATGAATGAATCCAAAGAAGGCATTTTCCATGTAGTGCCAAGGGCACCTTTTATTGCATGGAAAGTGGAGACAAAGACTGAATAGCTTGGACCTAACCTTTCAAGAATAGAAAGGATGAGTTGATCATCTTTCTTCTCTATCTTTCATTCTTTCAATTGTAATATAAGGGCCTTAAACTTAGTGAATAAGTCCTATAGGGTGTCAAATTTGTTAAGACTTAGACTTATGAGTTTGTTTTCAAACTCATGACCTCTCATCTCATCAAGCTTTCCAAATAAGAGTTCTAAGGTGTCCCATATGTCTTTGGGAGTCTTGGAGGTTTCTAAATGGAAGAGAAGTTCTAGAGACATGGAAAACCTCAGATCCATATGCTTCATCACTACGGTTGTACCACTTGACCTTTTCAGCATCAGTGCTAGGTTTTACTTCAGTACCCATGGTGATCCTATGTAACCCTTTACTTCTAAGAATGATTGAAATTTTAACCTTCCATTCATGATAGTTGAAGGGTGTTAGAGGTTTAAGTTGAAAAGAATCCATTTTAATCTGAATTTAGGTGAATTTGTGTTGATTACAAGTTGTGAAATTATGCAGAAAGGAGAATGAAGGCAAAGATTTGCAAGTTTTGAAAAGCAAACACACCCCCCCAAAATGTTGAACACCCCAAAAATATGAAAGTGTATGCTCAAAAGACATTAGGTTTAGCTGATATTGTGTCTTAGAGCAATCATTGCAAGACTTAAGCAAACAGGACATTAGACTCAGCTGAAAATGTGTCCTGGGAGACCCAAATTTTAGGCACTTTATAAACTAGTGATTTTTTGACAAATAACAAGCCTACTCTATATATAATTTAATTACAAACACTTTTGCAAAAAATGGCACCTAAATTTGAGATACCGTTTGCAAGATATTAAAGTTCAATTTCCCATAAACTAGTGTTTTTAAAAAAAATAACACTAAAACATTTTTAAAATGCCTATTTTGAGAGAGAAAGTGGCCTTCCAACCACTCATTGGATTTTACATGGAGCGAGGAATCCAAATGAGGTATTTGTGAGGGGGAATTGGCCTCTTGCCAACCTGGGCCTCACCCTTCATCTTCGTAGGTCGAAGATACAAGTTATTTTAAAAACCTCTAAATTGCTCCTTTTTTTTTAAAAAAAATTCAAATTACATATTTTATAGCATACTAAATGACACTTTAAATTCATTAAAGTCAAAAAAAATATAAAAATCAATTACCATCACCCCAGTTCAAGTTGCCATGGACTTCTATGTTATATTCTCCACCCTCCACGTGGCTGCAAAGTTCAAATGTTGTCACCAGAAGCCCATGCCATGGAAGGCTACCTAGATGTCTGTGTGGCATTGCTAAAGGACACAAGAAAGGATAGAGAGAATGCATGGCCTCCCTGCACACAACAATGGCATTGGAGTGCACCAAGTCCAAAGATCTTATCTGTAAACAACTTTATCTGTCATATATTAATTGATCCACATGGCCAGGGACTTACTTGTCTATCAGCACAAGAACTAGATCAGCCTCAACACTGGCTCCTTCTTGCTTTACAACTCCAATGGTCACTCAACATTCTTGATGCCTGGGCACCCATGGGACCCAAGGGTAAGATCTAAATGGAATCAGGCAGACTGCTCACCAGCTTTGAAATGGAGAAGTCAATCCTTACAAATTTGAAATGGAGAAAAAAAGTCCAATGCAGGTTTACCTCCTCTAACGTAGATATCTAAAGGGTAGATCGGGGTGGCTCTCAATAGAAGTAATTTTTTTAAAAATAGATTTTCGTATAGATTTGCATGAGTTTTCAAGAAACTCTACCAAAACTCTCAAATGCAATAGAGTTAAACAAAAAAACTACTAAGAAAGCAAAGTAAGAATTTCAAAATAAACTAATAGCATAACTAGACACACGATTACTAGGGTGGCTCTGATACCATATCAGAGTTGTTGCCAGAATCTAGATAATGCGAATGTAATGGAGACGCGATCACACGAGATGAAGCAAGTGCACACCACATAGATGCTAAAGCAATTTGAAACTATACAAGAAGATAAATTACACAAGACAAATAAGAGAAAACTAATATCTGATTAACATGAGATGGCCAAAGTGAAGAATACATATAGGAGGGCACATAAGTAACTCCACAAAAGGTGGTCAAGGCACCCCAAAAATAGACTGTAACTCCTCCATGAAAGGTGGTGACAAGGTGCTAAGAATAGAGAAGTAACTCCCATCAAGGGAGTTACTTATGACATTCTTATGACACCTATGACACATTTATGACACACATTTCCACATAAGCTAGCCTATCCCACAAATGTAGGAAAACTCCATGTATGCACAAATATAATTTCCCTAATAGGGAAAAATAAAAACCTACACTAATATATGCATATGCCTCACTCAAAGCTAATCACGTGACACATAAGTGCAACATAAGATGGTGCTTTAGGATAAAACATAATTTTGATGCTAAATAAAGTGTAGTAAGCAACAAATAAGATAAATGAAAGGACATAATTGAAAAAAATATACCTCTACTTTCCTTAATGCTATAGATAAATAAGTAGATTGCAAGAAAAAGTGAAGGCATCCAATGTGAAGAACACTAAGTGAACCTATAAAAATTAGTGAAAAAAATAGACAAAAATAAAAAAATGGAATATATGCATATGGTAGTGTAAAATATTTTCTAAGTCATCAAGAATCCAATGTATTTTATGGTTTAAAAAATGGGTGAGTAGAGACAAAGATATGGGTAAAACAAGGAATTAGAGTAATAACTAGGTAGAAACAACTATGTCGACCTATTAGGCTAATTTGTTTCTAAAATCTACACTACCAACCTAGTAGGTATGTGCTAACCTAGTGTGTTTTTTTAGACTATCAACTTAGGACATGACTACTAACCTAGTAGAAAAATCCACTTTATCGACTTAGTACTAAGAGGGGAAAACGTAAAAGGTTAACTTAGTTTGTTAAGGAAAGATTATAATATTTAAGTCAAATGAATCACAAAATGATGGAAAATGAATGACAAATGATTGACAAATTAATGACAAATTATTGGAAAAAATAATAAATTGTGTTAGAAAAGTATGTAAAAGATGAATGATAAAAAGGAATGTAAAACAGGTCTAGAAATGTAAATCCATGGTAATGAGAAATAAGTATTCCATGGTTTCTCAAACATGTTTTTCTCTAAGAATAGATAAAACTGAAACAAAGTAATGCTAGCATGTTTTTAAGAGTTAAAGAAGGAATTATACAATAAGGGAAAATAGATTTGGAATCACTATTTATTTGTCAAGGGGGAAGACAAAATGGGTGGAGGGGAGAATGAATGAAAAACCAAGGTAGAAAAAATATTTATCCAAGTCAAGACACTCAAATTAGAGTTTTCAAAACAAGAGGAATTTCGACCTTAAGGACTCTGAAAAACTTCTCTTAGCCACAAAAGTCTTAGGTCAACAAATGGAGTATATAGGTCATCCTATGAAGGCTATATGTATGAAAATTAAAATAGATATACCTCCCCATAATGTTTTCCCCATTATTTAGGACCCTTTACATAGCCATAAATCTACTACAAAGATTGGGTACTTAAGTGAGAAAGTAGGTAGCACCATAGAGTTTGTTTTTTAATTCCCCTAATCCAATCTACTAGCCTACTACATCCCAAAGGACCTCGGCTCTATGTGAGGCCAATTATTGAGTTTGAGATTATATTAGAGATAGGAAATATTCTTTTAATCACATCTTTTGGTGTGAATTTGACTTTTGACTTTTGTTGTTGCCTTTTAGATATCATTGCCTTTTGATTCAAATGATCTGGATTTTAATTTTCTTGATGGATTTGTCTATTCTTCCTCCATATGTATTTGGAAAACCAAACATAAGTGATAAATATGAATTTAATTTGAATATTTATTATAATGTTTCTAAGAGAGAAAACTTCAAAGAGCATGGGGTCTGAGAGTCTATTGAATCTAGGTGAAATAAAAGTGCTATCTTGACTTCAACCTTGTTTTATCCAATATGGAGTGAATGAAAAGGGGAAATCAAGAAGAGTGACACATGAAACAATTTGAATTACTTAAACTTGTAAAAAAATGTGACAAATGGAGAAAAAGGAATATAATGACAGTAAAAGGTGATTCTTTAACATAAGAATAAGGGAAATAGAGGTAAACTTGCTACATATATTGTTGTGCAGATTCCATCTATCAAAAGAAGCAAAAGATAAGTTGAGAACAAATGATCAAAAAAAATTCTAGAAAAGGAATGACAAGATGGTAATTTTATGAGGAGGTTCAAGTCCTATCCATGGTCTTATATTGTAACTCATAAAATAAAAACCCATGAGGGTGCCAAAAAGAAACATGTAAAATAATAAAACTAGAAAAAAAATCAAGGGTAGTATTTTATGAGGAGGGATAGGTCCTATCCATGGTCTATGTTACAAACTCAAAAAAGATAAATCCATGGAGGTGAAAGATAAATAAACGGGAAACAATAATCATAAATATACCAATATAAATAATGGCATTAAAAAAGACAAAAATAAAAGAAATATATGAGGACACAAATGAAAATAAATGCCAAATGTAATGTGTAATAAAAGTAAAGAATGTAAAGGAAAAAATGATGCTAATAAAATTAAAGTAAAGGAAATAAAGTGAACAAAAAATAAATAAACACGAGATAAAAATAATAAGTAATATATATGCTAACGTCTATATCAAAGATGAGCATGTGAAATATAAGTCTATAAGTCTCGAAGGTTTCTTGAAGTTGAATTTATTTATTATTATATATTGTAGAATAAGAGTGGACATCACAAGATGCCCCAATAGGTAGTTTAATGTAGGTATTAGCATCACAATATGCCCCAAATTCTAAAGGGACATGTGAATGGGCATCACAAGATGCCCCAACATATGAGTTGGAGTGAGGTAACATTAGACCATTTAAATGATTCACATTGGCTTGGTAGGTGTATTTAGACATAGGTAAATGTGTTGGTTTGTTATATTTTATGGAGGTTGAATGTGACATATGATGGGTAAGAGAGGTATTAAGAGGTAAAGGAGGTAAATAAGTACCATGTATGACATGATTTTTATTAGGCATTTGAACTAAGTACTCCTTTGGTTTATGTGACATAAGAGGTTGAGGTTTAATGGATGAAATAATATGTTTAAAGTTATTCATGTTATATATCCTTTCCTTATTGGTTTAGGAAGAAGGATCAATTATGGTTTGAAAAAAATTAGTAGATGAGGTGTAGGTATGGGATGATTGTTGTTATTCATTAGGTAGTTGATGTTAATGTGATTATGGTTCTTGAGATTGAAATCAAGAATCTTGAAGATAGTCTTGATAACATTATTTTGTTAGAGTATCAAGATTGAAATGTGGACCAAGCAAGGAAGAAATAATAAATCAATGAAGATCACAATAAGACTCATAAGAATGACCTATAGTATCATTCCACCAACAAAACTTATTAGGATTGTACTATTTTAGAGGAGGTTTGGAAGGATTAAAGCTCATGGGTTTAGAGGGTGGAAATTTATTCTTAAGTTGTTCTAGACTCAAGGGAGGGTGGTTTGGGTTAAAATAGATTGAATTGGATGCTCCAATTTGAGTTTGGGGAGGCTTGGATGAATCAATGTTATGAGAAAATGATTTGAAAGATTCTTTAGTAGTTGTTTGAGGTGTTTCAAATTGAGTCATAATAAAGTCTTACCTTTTTTTTTGGTCTAAGGCTTATTTTAAAGTTTTAGGTGAAAAGAATAAAACTTTATATTGAAGGGAAGGTTTAAGATAAGTGACAAATATTTTTAAAAGAGTGTCATCATTCATGTTATTATCTAATTTATGAGCAAGAGACTTCCATTTTTTAATTAAAGTATGGGAAGATTCATTAGGAAGTTGTTTGGCATTGATGAAAAGGCTAAGGTAATTTTTATGAAGATCATCATATTGGAGTTCATTCACTAGAGCATTGACTAAATCCTCTAGTTGTGAGATGGAATGTTTAGGAATTTGGTTATACCATTAAAGTGCATCAAAAAAAAAGGTTTTAGCTAAGATCTTGATGGTAGTAAACGTGTTAGTTTTCACCCACTCCTTATACAGATTACCAAAATACTTAAGAAAGATAGTAGATTTATTATTCCCATTATATGTGATAGTTGGAGAGATGTTTCCAATATATATGGATGCAATTAATGGGGCTACAGGTTCATTTTGAAGATGTTGAAGAATTTTGTTATTCATTGGAGGTTGAGGGATGATATTACCATTGACATATCTAAGAGGAGGAGCGAAATATTTTTTGTTTGGTTGAGACATGATGACTTAAGGTGGTTGATTAATCATGTTACATAAATGTTGCATGTTCATCACTTGAGATTGATTGGTTGGTTGCATGATGTTCATTTGATGTAAGACTTGTGCAAGAAGTTGAGTTGTATCAATAGGTGGGTTTGAAGGTGGGGTATTAGTGTTGTTAAGAAGATGATTGCTAGTGTTGGTGGGAGGAGGATTCTTTGTAGGTGGAGGACTCCCAATATTAGTGTTATTTTCCTTAAGTATGGTAAAATAAGGAATCTTTGTAAAGACACCATTATTGTGAGGAGTGTAAATAATATTATCAAGGTTTTTGAATAATTGGGAACCATCTAGATTATCAATTTGAGTGTTTTCAACTATGTTACTTTGGTAATTAATAAGACTTGGTGATCTTGTTATGGATGTAACAAGAGGATTACAAACATTGGTTATTATGGTAGGAGTGTTGATAGGAGAGGGATTAGCTGGTAGAATATTCCAAAAATTGGTATTGGGAAGAGGATTAGGATGAATGACCTCAATTACATTACATTGTGTAGTGAGTGGTTTTACATTAAGAGGAGATGAAGGAAGAAATTGAATAGTTTCATTTGAAGTAGTGAAATAAGTGAGATTATTATCCAAATCCTTGATTATGCAATGTTATTTACTAAGGGAAGGTTGAAAATATGTCATCATGATGAAACAAGACTAGATAACCACATAAATAAAACAAAAAGTGATATAAAATAGTACAAGGTTGACTGGGTCAGTCCTATACAATAAATAGGGGATAAAAAGGTATGCAAATGGTACAAAATCAACTGGGTCAATATTATATAGAAAACAAAGGATGAAAAAGTTATACAAATATCACAGGATCAATTGGGTCAATCTTGTAGAGTGAATAGAGGATAAAAAAAGGTACAAGGTTGACTGGGTCGATCCAATACAATAGATAGGGAAAAAGAGAAAGTTTGTAACAAATTATGAGCTAAAATAAGATATTTTTTATAGATAGTCTAAAAAATAAGAACTGAAAAGGAAATAAATAGTCAATTGAATCAATATTGGCCAATCCAATTGAGTCACATAATACAAAACCTTTCTTTAACACTAGATAATGTAATATTTTACACACACAATTGAGAAAAGAGCAAGAAATCAAATTGAAAGGTAAAGGAATAACTAATTAGTCAACTTAAGAAGTTTATTAGACTATTAATAATATGATTTTAAATGTGATAGGAAGTTGGTTGTAAGCAAGGAACTAGATAGCAATCTAAGGATGGTTTCAAGTAGTTTGAGTTGAAAGGGACTATAGTGGAAATGATACAGGCTTGGTATTAAGACCTACCCCATCACTTCACATACCATAGTGATAAGGGTGTTGGGTGCTTAGCTAAAATATACCATTAACCACACTTTATACTTGACCAAAGTATCAAGACAACTTCTTCCTTGGTGATGAAATCCAAGTAAGTTGTCCTTGGGTAGATATATGTTACAATGCTTATTTAGATTATGTGATTTGGTTGTGTGTGCATAAAATATAACTAGTGATATTAAATAGTTAATTTAATAACTTCTAATTAGATTATGTGAGCTATTCTAAGCATGCAAGCAATAAGAAAAGAAAGGGTGAAGTAATTACTAGCATATAGAGATTAATTCTAACTTAAAACAAGGTATAGTGTTGACACTATATGCATAAAATATAGAATGGGGTTGGGTCAAGCCTATACTACAAAAACAAGGTTTGAAAATGAATAGGGTTGACCAGGGTTAACCCAATTATTTAGATATCACACAGAACATGAAATTGGGTCAATAGGGTTGATCGAGTTGATTATACAAGGGTAATTTTGAATACTGTAAACTATGAAAGGAAAGAAAGAAAAGAAATAAAAAAAAGAGATAGAAAGGAACCTTGGTGGATTAGAGATTTTGAGAAAGAATATTGCTAATCAATAACCTTGTTGAAAACTCCAGTAATTGGGTTAATTGGGTCAATCAAGATTTAAAAAATCTTATTGTTGAATTCTTGGAATGTATAGGGTCAACTAGGGTTGACCTAATAAATAAATCTAGATTCTTGAAAGTGTATAAGGTTGACTAGGTTGACCTAGTAGTCTGAACTGGAAGTCTAAAAACCCATATTAGGTCATCTGAGTTGATCCAGTTGCCTATTCCTAAAGACCTATGCATAGAGATTAGATTTGAGTCAATAGATTCGATCCAATATGAAAAATATATGATAAAAAGAATTAAATAAAGAAAAATAAATCTTGTAAGGGTTAGTTTCACCTCAGGTTCACCAAAATATATGCAATCAAAAATGCATCATGTTTATAAATCAATCCTAGCTTAGAGAAGATAGAGCATACCTACACTTCTAATTTAGAATACATTTGTTAAGCATGAACATGACCAATATGGGGATCCATTAGACCTAATTATGGGATCACTTATCACAATACACCATGTGAGGTAGGATTACAAAGCCTATAGTCTAACATAATCATGCAACAACTCTAAAAGAGTCCTAGGTTTTGATATTTCACTTATGTCTAATAAAATAAATAAATCTAATCTAATGCACACCAAATCTTGTGGAACAAAGCGGGGGTTAGAAATAAATCAAACTAAACTAAACATGAATAGAATACATATACTCACATCAATGTATATGTAATCTTAATTCATGGAAGAGAGAAACACAACTACATTATCTATCTACTCTTATAAAGGAAAAATAAAGTTAGCAATAATTACCTTAAAGATGAACCCACTGAGCCTCAATATATCCCTTGGCTAAGGTGATTTTTAAGAGTGTTATGGTATGTAAAGATAACAAATACAAATAATCTCTAGGCTACATAATCTATCCATGCATCCAAAATACTTCTCCATAAGACAAGATCTATATCTCCAAAGAAAGTATGGAACCCTAAGCTTTATTCCTTAAGTAGAATGATCAATAATTAGATATTCATTTTTAATTATTCTTCTTCACTTATCTTATATACAAATGGTTGAAAATGAACTTGTATATATATGTGGATCTTTCCCTAAATCCTCCCAAAAATGTT